>CM053027.1:109923523-110195840 GCA_028564925.1 Lithobates sylvaticus
GCTGGAGGGCAGTAAAAACAGATGGCCGAGCCATGGTTTTACCACCCTCTGGCCACCCACTGCTTGTAATCCTGACATTACAGCCTGACAGGGATGTACACGTGCAGTAGCCACAATTGTTTGATTTTCCGCAAGAGCATTTAGAGCAAGTAGCCATTCAGCATTTAATAAAAAAGTAAAAATACAACAACAAAAAAACAGGCACAGGGAGGCTATACTGCCCTCTGAAAAGCAATTCTTACAACCTGTCTGAAAGAACCCTAAATCTGGATGTAACATGAAAAGTGTTTCTCTATTGCATCCTTATTGACTTGTATGAAGAAACCAAATGAATGAATGAATTCAAAACTGAATTAAAAATGTAACCACTGCAAGCTCCTTCAAAGGTTCTTCACAAATACGTTAGTTGCATACCCACAGATGCCAACTCAACCCTAATAATCTACGGTAATTTGACTATTAAAAAATGCAAGCAGGTGTAAGATAAAATAATTGCAGATCCAAGCAAACAGAACAAAATACCTACAGTAGCTGCATCAAAGGCATAAATTGAAGAAAACATGCTTGTATCTGCATACCCATATGATAAGCCCCCAGCAGGACCAAACCCCCTGGGAATTTTGTGCCAACAAGTAACCATAGATAGAGCCTGTAACACCAAATAAACTAGGTCACTGCTGTAACACCAAATACACTAGGTTACTGCAGCATGGAAGTCATACCTAAAACTAGTCTTCTATCCTTTGACTAAGAACATTGTTTTCCAATACTCTATGACTTCAAAAAGCTTTGATGACATGAACTTGATAAAACAATAGTGACTTATAATTATAATGTAGCACCCTGATGTTTAGGCAGGGTTGCTCTTAAATTTACCTGCCAGGTGTATTTGCCGTGGCCAATTGTTAGGGATCAATTGATTTCACCCTAAGTCTGGAATTGATGCACTTCTCTCTTCTGTCACAAGATGTCCGGGTTTCTGTTGACATTAGATAAGACAAGGGCATTGCAAGGACAGAGGAATAGATAGGGTATTTTAGCCAATGGGCAGGGCTTTTCTTCGGTCCCTTGGCCTTCTGGGAGAGCCTATTTATCTGGGTGAGGTCAGGGGATTGGGGTTCTATGCCACCTGGGCGGCTGTCTGGGTCGACGTGTTTTGTGCTGCCCGGGCTGCTAGGCTGGAGAACCTGTTATGGTAGGAGGTAGAGGGGAAGCTGTCTCCACTAAGGTACCAACCACCTTGTTACCAGGGACCACAGTGAGTAACTGAAGCAATTAACGAAGCAGTATTCTCACCAACCGGGGACAGTGAAGAAGTGGGAAACTTCAGCAGGTGCCAAGCCAGGGACCCAGCCAGTGGGGTGATGCTTGAGGAGTATTTGGAGTGCCAAGCCAGGGACCCACCAGGGAAGCGGGGTTGACGCTTGAGGAAGATACTAAAGTAAGAAGATTAGAAGAGCTCACGGGATTCAGTGGCAGTGAATCAGCAAGTCTAGTGAGAGAGACTGGGAGCTCAGTGGGCTGAGAGTCTACAAGAAGTGACTGTATAAAAGTAAAGGAGTTTGTTACAATCTGTGTTAGGAACTGTTCTAAGACTGTTGTCATAGGAAACAGCGCTCCTACACATGCAGATGTGGTGTCTTGCTGGATGTCTTTTCCCGCATGGCTGTCTACCTGTAGAAATCTTAGAGTCTGCTAATTAACATTGCAAATACCTAGGGGTGTCCTGGCCCTAAACCACTGTTCTGCTCAAGAGAAAATATATCTCTTTGCATTCAAGAAGTGTCTGGCGCCCATAAATCTACCTTACATTACACCCACTATGCTTTGTAACCCACTCTATACAGAAGGATGTCAGCTGTCCTTGGCTCTGGAGGTTCTCATTAGACTAAAGGAGGCCTGGGACCTTGCTACAATAAAAAAATGGTTTGGGCAGAAAATGTCACCATATATTTAACTGACTCTACTTCACCCCCCTACAGTATTTGTCTTGAAGACACTCTCTGGCCAGTCCAGCCCAAATTCCACTCTCTTGGTAAATATTTCAGTTTGAAAACACAGCTCTGCTGCAAACTGAGTCATGTAGGCCTTCTGCATAAACTTTCTAAATTTCCTGCTCTAACCTAAAATGCCCATATACATTAACATTACCAAAATAAGTAGTTGATACCTCTGCAACCTATAGATGCAGACTTACTGTGTCTAATGGTAAATTATGCTCAATATACAATAGTGAGTCTTCTTAGCCTTAACAATGTGACTAACGAATTATGACATATAGCCCTTAGCTAAACACCCAGCATGCTCACTAAAACTCTCTAGTGGGACATATTAACTCACAGTCAGTCACGAACCATCCATGTAATCTTACATTCTTGACTATTTCAAAATGTTAGAAAGTTACACTTAGCTGGATAATAAAATACTGTCATAAAAGGTGTAAAAGCTTATTTATTTTTTAGTAGGTACACATTACAGTTTTTTAATAATTACATGTTTTATGGTTGAAGCTGGCCACTTCTTCAGGAAAGGTGCATATGCACTTAAAGTGGTTGTAACGGCAGAAGTTTTTTTGTCTTAATGCATTTTATTGTTTGCAGTGTTTATTGACTATAGTCTGATCAATCAGATGCATTGGGGTTCCAATTGGACATGTTATTGATACCAGACTACACGGTCAGGCAATGCTGTAAGTGAAATAAAAAATAGCAGATATTGTATTGTACTGGTAGAACTTGAGAGCTACAAGTGGGGATAGAAATAATTAATTTGGGCGTGGCTTGGCCGAGCTAGGAGATGGCTGCTCTCTCCCGCCGCTGCCTCTCTAAGACACGACTTTACCGGAGTTTATCATCATCTAATAGAGCCGACAACAATGGGAACTGCTTCCCGCAATACATCTGCCTCTAGATCCCGCTCTCCCCGCGAAAATCCGGGTGATGGGAGCCAGAATATCCCCGAGATGTTCAGGGCAAATAGAAGCAATATGGCCTCGTCCCGCCACTCTACCTCAGGGAACGCCACGCCACCAGCTTCTAATCCGACACTATCTCTTCAACCCATCCCCGCGGCAATACCCCGAGACCGAGAGGGTGCCCCACAACAACAACTCAGCATGCAAGATTTGAGGACGATCGCGGCTGATATCAAAGACACTCTCTCAGCCGCCATTGCGGATCTCAGAGGCGATATACGCGCGCTTTCTGACAGAGTCTTTGATGTGGAAAAAACAACTTCACAACATGACGTGGTCCTACACAAAGTCACCAGAAAGGTAGACACTCATACCCTCCAGCTGAGAGAGGCACAACGGCACATAGAGGACCTCGAGAACAGAGGACGCTGCCACAATCTACGGGTCCGTGGCTTGCCTGAGACGGCTGAACCAGACAACATGCCCGCTGAAGTAATGGCGCTTTTCAATACTATACTACAACGGCCGCCTGAGACACCGATCACCTTTGAACGCATCCACAGAGCGCTTCGCCCGAGGGGAAGAGAAACAGATCCCCCGCGGGATATTATCTGTTGCATTGTGGATTACAGCACCAAGGAAGAAATACTGAAACGGGCACGGGTTATCCCCCGTCTACAACATCGGGGCATACCTATCCAGATTTTCCAAGACCTGTCCCCTATCACTCTACAACACCGCCGTGATTTAAAACCGCTGCTGGAGACACTTCACTCAAACAACAATCCAATATAGGTGGAAGTTCCCCTTTTGCTTATCAGCCTCCTACCAGGGCAAAACAGCCTTACTGAAGACACCCGAAGACCTCCGTCATTTCTGCAAGACGCTCGACATCCCCCTGGTAGATGTCCCCAACTGGTACGCAGCGTTCCGTACATACCCATCAAGAAGGCCGCCTTCGCCATCGCCAGAAAAAGCGATGGATACACGTGAGTCCCAACGCGCCAGAAGAAGATCTCCGTCGGGCTCAAGACATCGCAATCCGAGGAATGCTGACCGCGGTTCAACTCCATCCGACTCTCCGGGCTCCAGGAGGACCCACAGGGACTACTGATCTACAGCCCAGAATACCGATCGCACATTTGCGGGATCGGTTTTACCGTCACCGTTATCTCCCCGGTCCGATTACACATGTGATCCTCCGCTGTTCCCTGCTTAGGAACCAATTTGAAGTTTATCGGTTTCCAGCTGCTAACCCTTCACGGCTGTTCCGGTGCTCTACATTATCGCCAGCAAGTCTGCACGCTGCTCATGGATGTCTTTATTTACCCTGATTTTTACTGAATTTTTTATTTTTGCTTTTTTTTTGCACCGGGATTTTTATTATCTTTTATTTCCTTTCATTTATTTTTATTTTGTCTTGCTAGTCCACTCGGAGCTCCACATTGATCAGGGGAGATGGTACTCTCTCTTTTCAACCACCGGTCTGTTGATACGTCCACATATGTCCCCCATATTGGCAGATCTGTGCTTTTCTCCACCAGGTCCGTTGTTCTTTTAAAAATGTCTGCCGTTAACTGCTTTTGCCAACTCGAGATGCACTGGGTGATCCTTCGACATTGTCTGTTACTCCATTTGAGGGAAGGGTAAAGTAAGCGTGGTAATAGCAGAAATGTTGGTATGCTTCTCAACTGTTATGTCACCGACCCCCATAATGTGATATTATCTCTAGGTGGCAGGGTTTCCCGGGGTCAGTCTAATTGAAGGGGGTGGCCATGTCAGGAGGCACATGCTGAGGTACATACACCCTACAACTCACTTCCTTGGGGCTCTCTCCTCAAACGCCGACACAGGAGCGAACACTGATCGCTCTGGGTACACAGTCTTGGCGCCACACCAATAACACATAACCTTTGTGACACAGATGTTTTCAGGAACAAGGGGAATGTCTCTATACTTGTCCAAGGACTCAAAACTTTTATCAGGCACATTTTTCTAATTTTCCTTCGCCCCCGTTGACAGGTCACCTACCGTCAACTCCTGACCATTATGTAAACCTGGTATCCCTGAATACTTGGAAGCCTCATGATGCTCTATGTAATTAATCTGCATATGTGTATCGGCATTATGGGACGGTTTTATAGTTTGCTGTACCCATACCTCAGTAGATCCTCACTCAAATCCCTTCACCACAGACACTTGTACGTACACACCTTTCAACGGCAACCCACCATAAGGACTCCCTTCTCCAGACCTTTGAAACCCACATAGAATAAAGTTACACTACATTATACCTCAGGATACTTCAAAAGCCCTATATCCTTTCAGCTCAGCGTCAAATGCCAAGCACCGACACTGCGGACTCCCCGCGCTCGCCACATTGCGGATTCAGGGATTTCTTTACTCAACAGCAGCATCTCACAAACCGTCTTTGGTTGAGGGATGCCATTAGTATCGCAGGCGGAACTACCCACACTCCATGAGGCTAAATTATAATTCACCCCCTTTACTTTGTTTTATGCCTAATTATTATACTATAAAAGTAATGCTAGATTGAGAACGGAGACATACATTTCCGTCGGGCATATAAATGCATGTGCTTAATACTCCTGAAGGAGTTGGAGCTGCTCTCCAATTTTGGAGAGGACTACGACCCCCTCAACAGCTATTAACTATCTATCCTAGTGAAAATAATGGTTCACAAACAGGCATGTTACCAGAAAAACGAACAGTTAACATGTCTATTCCTCAATGGTTGTTCTTCATATGTATGTTGATTGTTTTTCGGTTCGGATGGTAAATATTTACAAGGATGAAGACATAGAAATATTTGAATGTAATTTCTGTTAAATTTGTTTAGTCTGTATGTATGCGGTCATGACACTAATTGCTATTCATAGCTCATACAATCAATGCTCCATTATTGCCCTGTCATCCCCTTTGACAAGGCTCTTCTCACATATCGACATCACTATCTCATGTCTATTTTTTTTTTTTTTTTTTTTTTAATAAGCCTCTGCGGTAATACCATCTAGACGGCTTAACAATTCTTTACTAAAGGCTCACATACACTTCGCCTATATCTCCCTTACTATGCAGAGTCGAGAGGTAGCGGCGGTACTACCATGTTTTTCCATCCATAACCTATTTCGTTGTACCAACCCCCAGACAGCGCAGTGGTACGGTATTTTTGTTTACTAGCACTGACCTCACTATCCACTGGTTACACGCTGTACCTATATAGCCTATATTTCTGTAGGCTAGGCCTTTCTCATATTTTCCTGCCCGTTCCCCTATCCACCCCACTTCCCGCTACTGATATACCATCATTATCTCCCTCCTTTTCTCCCTCTCAATACAGCATACGAGATACTTCTTACTCTGCCTTCTTCGCTACAACGTGATTGTAATAGCACGACGGATCCACCTTCTTCCTCGATCCACGGAACCACATTCGCGGACACAAGCTTCCCCCAGGTTAATTTTCGCTCGCTAAATGTCTGTGGTCTCAACATACCTGAGAAACGTTCACAACTACTATATGCTCTACAGAAGGAGAGAACACACATTGCATTTCTGCAAGAAACTCATTTCCGTTCTAATGACATACCCAAGCTCACCAACCTTCATTTTCCCACTGTCTTTCATGCTACTTCTGACACCACCAAAACTAAAGGGGTTTCAATTTTACTCTCTAAAAATTGCCCACTGGTTGTTACTGAAGTCAAAAAAGATACGGAGGGTAGATTTATTTTTATTAAGGGTTCACTACACAACAGGCCTATCACACTAGCCAACCTTTATGCGCCTAACAAACGTCAAGTCCCCTTCTTTCGTGAAACTCTTCAATTGCTTACCGAATTTTCTTCGGGTATCTTAATAGTAGGTGGAGACTTCAATGTACCCCTAAATCCCTCCCAAGATTCGTCAAACGGATCGTCTTCACTCCCGTACAGAGCACTGAAAGCCATTAAACTGAGATTACAAGAATTAACTCTTCACGACACATGGCGCACTTTACACCCTAATGACAGAGATTTCACATTTTATTCCGCACCCCATAATAAATATTCCAGAATAGATCATTTTTTTATCTCCCAAGCAGACCTGACTCTTCTCACCAAAGCTACGATTGATCCTATGTTCCTTTCCGATCACAACCCCATCTCCATGTCGCTCTCTATTCCTCAGGCACATACTCCACGCCCGATTTGGCGCTTGGACAATTCCCTATTGACGGATCTAGTACATGTACAGAAAATTAACACACGACTAACCCAATACTTTCAGGAAAACGTCACCCCTGGTGTGACCCCACCAGTAACATGGGCAGCGCACAAATGCGTGGTTAGAGGGGAACTTATATCTCTCACAGCACATAGAAATAAACTACGTCGCCAATACATATCCGAGCTATCAGCTAAAATTCACTCACTTGAACGTCTCCACAAAGCCTCGCTCGCTGATCAAACTCTTACGCAACTACTCCAAGCTAGAGAGGAACTAAAGGACGAACTGGCTAGCAGAATTAAGCGGAAATATATGTTGACTAAAAAATTATTCTATGAATTTGGTAACAAATCAGGCAAGTTACTTGCTAGAGCACTTCAACGTAAGAAAGCGTCAATGACCATTCATAAAATCATAGACCCAGCAGGCAATTCACATGTATCCCCAGCTGACATCTCTAGCCAATTCGTCACTTACTTTACCAATCTATATAATTTACCTCAAACAACTCAACCAGCCAACAGTTCCTGTAGACAGGATATGATTACGGAATTTTTGACGCAATACGGCATACCTCCGATATCATCGGAAGACGCACTATCCTTAGACGGCCCTATAACTTGTGAAGAAATTAGATCCTCTTTGAAACAGCTCAAAGCGGGCAAAACTCCCGGCCCAGACGGATTGACTGTAGGTTACTACAAAACATTTCTGGAAACTCTTATCCCACACCTAGCTGACACTTTCAACTCTTTTGCCTCCCCAAACCAAATACCTGCAGACCTTCTAGAGGCACACATCACCTTAATACCTAAACCAGGAAAAGACGACACGTTAGTCACCAATTACAGACCGATATCACTTTTGAACGTGGATTTGAAACTTTATGCCAAGATACTCGCCAATCGGATCCTTCCTCTTCTCCCAAATTAGATTTCCCTGGATCAGGTCGGTTTTATCCCTGGAAGAGAAGCCAGGGATAATACTATCAAAGCATTACACATACACTATTGGCTCTCTCACAGATCCACACAGAAAGGTTTCTTTTTATCGCTCGACGCGGAGAAGGCGTTCGACAGGGTGGCATGGGATTACTTAACGGAAACATTGCGAGCAATGGGATTACCACCTCGGTTCTTACAAATGATTTTAACGCTCTATACACATCCCACAGCGAAAGTACGGATCAACGGCCGCCTGTCGGACGCCTTCTCCATCTCGAATGGCACACAACAGGGTTGTCCACTTTCCCCACTTATCTTCGTCCTCTCCCTAGAACCATTTTTACGTAGAATAAGGGCTAATCCTGATATTAAAGGAATACAAATATTGGAGAAACAATACAAGATAGCCGCCTACGCGGATGACATCCTTCTTTTTCTCTCGGACCCGGTTATTACACTGCCCAATTTACTGAAAGACTTCACCCTCTTTAATAAATTAGCAAACTTACAAATCAATTTTTCAAAGTCTAAGGCATTGAATATATCCCTTCCTTCAAAAGTGATAACTCAGTGCAAGCTAAACTTCCCCTTCTGTTGGGATCCCAAGGCTCTCACCTATCTAGGTATTCAACTACCATCACACTTGGAGGATCTTTATGATCTAAATTTTCTTCCTATATTACGGACCATTCAGAACGATCTCCTCAAATGGACATCGGGCCAATTTTCATGGTTTGGTCGAGTGGCAATAATTAAAATGAACATCCTTCCCCGCATTTTATACCTCATGCAAACTATCCCAATTAAACTCCCCAAATCATTCTTCACA
The DNA here is from genome assembly GCA_028564925.1 of Lithobates sylvaticus. Classification (NCBI taxonomy): domain Eukaryota; kingdom Metazoa; phylum Chordata; class Amphibia; order Anura; family Ranidae; genus Lithobates; species Lithobates sylvaticus. Next base: position 109,932,441 of record CM053027.1, read on the forward strand.
TCTTATAAGAGAATGAGTCGCAACTTTATCTGGGCAACTAAATCACCCAGGATTAGTTTAGACACATTGACGCTTCCAAAGGCAAAAGGAGGGTTAAGCCTCCCCGACATACAAAAGTATTATTCAGCCTGCCACCTCACTAGAATTGTTGATTGGCATATTCATAAACTATCCAAAGACTGGATTGCTTTGGAAGATGCTTTTGACTCTACTCCACTAACCACCCTACCATGGATATCAGCATCTCACTTGCCGAAGGTTTATGCAACTCATCCTATTACTGGAGCGACCATGCAAGTATTTAAACATGTTGCTAAGTCACTGAAATGGGCTCCTTGCCCCGGCCCAATGTCCCCACTTGATGGTAACCCTGACTTTCCTCCGGGGATTACCAACTATGACAGTCCAACGGATACGATGACACACACATTCAAAGCCTCTCAGTTCTTTCACAACGCATCCATCCTACCCTTCTCCGAATTGCTCTCGAAATTCCCTGAACAGCGAATCCCCTTTTTTAAATTCTTACAAATTAGGCACTTCCTTTCTAGTGCTCGCCCCATATCCCAATGGTGTCGGACTCTTACCCCTTTTGAATCTATGTGCTCCAATGAAACCCCATTGCAACACCTTATCTCCACTACTTACGCACTAATTTTTGATGATATAGACCTGAAACAAAATAATATAGTCAGAACTTGGGAAAGGGAACTCGGCTTGGACTTTTCAAGCTGCGACTGGGAAAAGATGTACAACTATATTCACAAAAGCACTGTTAATGTCACAGCACAGGAAAACTCATATAAAATCTATGCTAGATGGTACCGAACCCCAGACCTGATACACAAGTACCAGCCTGAAGTATCACCACAATGTTGGCGCTGCGGCCTGGATATCGGCTCCCCCCTGCACATATGGTGGGATTGCGGGTTGATCCAGCCATACTGGAAAAAAATCCAAACAGTCATTTCCCTCATTTCATCCTACACAATTGCCTTAACTCCTTCTCAATTCTTCCTTCACCACACCTCTCTCCCACACTCAGTGTATAAAAATTCTGTCATTCCTCATTTACTTAATGCTGCGAAGCAATGCGTACCAATTTTCTGGCGAACTGCAACAGTGCCGACAATGCGTGACTGGTTCCAGCGTATTGATAAGATCTCTGATATGGAGAACATTATTCACCAGGCCAAGGATACCCCAAACTCATATACAGCTATATGGGCCGGATGGTTACAATTCAAGGAATCCCAATCGTATAATGACCTTCTACGTTCCCCCTGACTACATTCCCTCTCTGCCATTACCTCCGATTATACTCTCTACATGGGGGCCCTCAGGTTCCGTCATGCTATTACTACACGCCACTACCGCTTCTGAACTCTTGATTCTACTATGTTGTTATCTCTGATATGTCTCCCCCCTTCCTGTTACACCTAACCTCCCCTACATACCCCCGATCACACCCCAATAAGACACAGTATTCCGTTAACTGTTGGTCTACGATTGTCCCGCAGGTTACTGATACTCACCAGATGCTACCATTTTAATTGGTTCTTACTTCCTTTTTGCTCTGTATGTTATAAAGCAACGGCTTCCCTGCTCCCCTTGCACAGCTAGATCCCTTTGGGGTGTAAGGCTGGAGCAGGTATAGCCGTGAGTTATCATAAACTATGTTTCCATGCTACATAGTCATATAAGAGTGTTAACGTCAAGTTTGATACCGATTAATACTTGACTTGTTTTCCTGTTTTTTGTTCTTACGCTCCATTAGCTCAGGTTTTTTCTTCCACCTGAAGTACAATGTTTACAGATTTAAATATTTGGTCTTATTTCTTAGATTGTTCGGTTCATTATATTCTGTGGCTCTAGATGTAAACGACAGTGCTTACGAAATATTACTGTTACTGTAATGTTTTTATATTCTTGTATTTGCCTTTAATTTCTCAATAAAAACTATTTGAAACAAAAAAAAAGAAATAATTAATTTAAGCGGGGAATCAGACACATAAAACAGGAAGTAACATTACAAATCTAACATTTTAGCTCTGAACGCATTTTTTAAGTTAAAATAGAAGTAAAGACTACACAATAGCCCACCTTTTAAATGATGTCACCCTATTGCTCTGATACTCCCTGCATACATTTTCGAATGAATCACAATGTTAATACCTCGTTTTTAAAGTTTTACTATGTGGTTACGTAACAGCAAAACTCCAACTAGTTTGTATGTCTGTGGATGGCCGACAATGCTACTGAATTTCTGCTAATCCCATCTATCATTGAAGTTATCCTGCCAGCATCCATAGCTTCATGCCAGTGTCAGCTGGAAGAATGATTCCGCCCAACCGGGTCACACCTACCACAATGAAAGGGGATCAAGCTTTTCAGTCACCTGATAGCATAGAAAAACTTAAAAAAAATATATGAATCCTTTTGCAGGGAATACCTGATCATTTTGGAGGCAACATATAAAGCAGCAGTAAAGTTAAATAAAGAAGAGAAAAAACTTTCCCCCTGCAAGTTAACCTCCCTGGCGGTATTCCCGAGCGTGACTCTGGGTTGAATTTCTCTTCCAGGAGCGGTAACCCCGAGTCACGCTCGGGGTAACATTGCAGAGCTGCCAGCGGAGCCCCTTACCTTCTCCTGGTGATCCAGCGACGCCCTCCGCTGTTCTCCGTGGGTGCTTGCCGGGGGGATCGCCGGTGAGATCACCGGCATCTGACTTCCTGGTTCCATTCCCTGCGAGCAGAAGCGGCTCATGGGAGCGGAACTGGGCGGGAAATTTAAAAAGTGAAACACATAAACACACATAAAAGAGGTGAAACATTGTAATCTGAGAGGATTGCACTGCATCGTCTCAGATCTGACATTCATCACTGTACAGTGCCCCTTGCCTGCCATTTTACTGTAATTTGTGGCCATAAAATATTTCTAACATGGCATCAAAAAAGCGCCACTTTGCTACAAAAGCACTTTTGGACCAGTTGAGTGACAGCAACAGAGACACGGAGTTGCTCGCAGAACTGAGCATTAGTGAGTCGTGGGGAGATTTGTCGTCTGACACTGACACTGATCTGGCAAGTGACAACGGTAATGATCCTGCACCTGACCTCAGCGATGTCCGCACTTGGTGCCCTATTGACTGCGATACGGACCAGGTAGCGCCCCCAAGATTCCCCTTCACTGGATCATCTGGGATGAAGATAGATGTTGAGCGTGACAACCCTCTGGCATACCTGCAATTATTCCTCACTGAGGAGGTAATTGAAAAAATTCTCACAGACAAGAGCAGCAATCCGCTATGCTGCATGCCAGGTTTTCCAGAAGCAGAAAGTGGGAACCGGCGACCAAAGAGGACATCTAGCAGTTTCTGGGACTCATCATTCTTCAGGGGGTGGTGGGGAAACCGCGCCAGAAATGGTACTGGACCACCAATAAGTAACTGGCCACTCCGTTTTTTTGGCACCGTGATGTCAGAATACCGGTTTTCCCTCATCATGAAGTATTTCCACTTCACGAACAATGAAGAATTTGATGAGGCCACGCATCCTGCGCCCAAACTAAAAAAAATCTGGGAGGCATGCCAAATTATTGTGACCAATTTCCAGCGGACCTACGTGCCAGAAAGGGACGTCAGTGTGGATAAAAGTTTGATGGCCTACAAGGGACGCCTAAGCTGGATATAGTTTATTGCATTCAAATAAGCGCGGTTTGACATCAAATCCTACATGCTCTGCGATTCATCCACTGGGTACATCTGGAATTCGGTCATTTACACTGGTAAAGGCACGAAGTTAAACCCCAGGTACAGCGGCTATGGGATGGCCACATCATCTGTCCTTACACTGCTGGAGCCATTGCTGAACCAGGGATAATGTGTGACCATGGACAATTTCTACACGTCTCTGGAACTATTTGAGGTTTTGCTACAAAACAAGACTGATGCATATGGTACCGTTAGGCCTAACCGACGTGACATGCCATCTATGTTTGCCAAGAAAAAACTAAAAACCGGAGGAATGGTTGCCTGGCAGAAGGGTAAGATGATGGCAATGCGATAGCGAGACAAGAAGGATGTGTGTCTCATGAGTACTGTGCACAATACCTGCACTGCCATGGTCCACACAAAAGGTGGGAAAGATGTGCTGAAGCCGCAAGTCGTGATAGACTATAATAACACTATGGAAGGTGTCGACAGAGCCGATCAGGCAATAACATTTTATCCGGCTATGTGCAAACAGCAAAAAAAATATTATAAAAAGATTTTCAGGCATCTTCTGGAACAATGCCTTTGGAATGCATATATCCTGTACAGAGCAAAGAGTGACAAGCCTCTTGTTCATTCTGATTTTATCTGGAAGGTGGCTTAGCAGATTTTTGTCAAACACCAGACGCCATCAGTAGCTGTGAACAGACCTGGACGGCGTGCTGTTGACGTTGCCAACCCAGAACGCCTGAATGGTCGTCACTTTATGGATTACATACCGCCAACCGCAAAAAAGGCAGCACCTACCAGGATGTGCGTGGTTTGCTGTTCAAAGAGAGATGGCAATGGAAAGAAAGTCCGAAAAGAAAGCAGGTTCCATTGTCCTGATTGTGACGTTGGACTGTGTGCTGTACCTTGTTTCAAAATTTATCACACTCAGGATGTTTATTGAATTTTCTTTGTTTGACAAATTTCATTATTTTGTATTACATTATTGAATAAAATTATATTATTTATTAGATTATAATTCATGATTTTGTTTTTCAAACTTTATCACATCTGGGATGTCTACTAGAGTCTTGTTTGGTCAGGTTTAAGTAAGTAATTACTAAGAATTGCAGGTCTATAATACATAACACCAAATTTCCATGCAAAAAATTGTACTGCTTTTGGTACAAAATTCCTGACATAATCATACTGCCAGGGAGGTTAACATCATAATGTGCTAGTATGCATCGCATATTAGAACATTATGAGAGACTTACCTTAAAACAAAATCCTCCAGCGGCACACTGTCACCGCTGACAAGGCTTCCATCTTCACCTGGTCTTCGCTGGCTCTGGATATTTGAATGGGTGAGCCACGATAATGTTAGGGGAGACACAGGCGCACAGTGCTCTGAAGGGATGGCATACAGTCCCTTCAGAGCACAGTGCGCATGCGTCACTGGCTGAAGAAGTAGTGAATACCTCCTAAATGGTTCATGTTTAGGCAATATTCCTTGTATGTATAGGTAAGCTTTATTATGAGGTACAAGTGAGCAATCAGTGTTTACTGTCACATTAAAAGGTGAGTTATTGTGTAGCCTTCCCCTTTACTTTAACCGCATCCCACTTGCCTACTGTACTTAAACGGCGGGGTGGGACCTTCTTCATTCTGAGTACTGGTACGTCATTCAGAATGAGTGCCCGTGGCGCAATCCTGTGATGGCTCTGATCTTTCCAACACAGTCAAACACAGATCGAGATGTGGGCACTGTGATTGGCCCTCTTGATCACGTGATGGCTGTGACCATTTACAGCCTAAACAGAGACACGTGTTTCTGTGTCAGTTCTCCCCGTTGCGCTCAGTGAGAGCTCAGAGTGGGGGGAGGGGGGCAGCCTGTGCTGACAGCTCTCTGTGTAAGGGATGACTTTACACAGAGAGCTGTCACAGATCACACAGACTGCAGCCAGCCAAACTGTACACCAAGCACCACTGTCACCGCTGTCCCTGTCTCTGTCCCATGAACATCTGTCCAAGTGTCTCCATGAACATCTGCACCAGTGCACAAAACATCTGCCACAGTGTCCCATAAACAGCTGTACCAGTGCACAAAACATCTGCCACGGTGTCACAGTGTCCCATCAGCATCTGTACCAGCGCACACACAAAGTCATCTGCAATAGTGCAATAGTGTTCCATTGCAACATCAACATCTGTCAGTGTCTGCCAGTGGACGATCAACATCTGTCAAAGTGTACAAGTGCACAAAAACATCTGTTAGTGTACCAGTGTCCCACCAATAAATAAATCAAAAATTTTAAGTGCACACCGACCAAACCCCCCACCCCCCCCCCCCCCCCCCCCCACACACCACCGTGATTGTGTGCTCATGTTGGTCCAGTACGCATACGTAAACGACAAGTGCACCACACATGTGAGATATCATCATGAACGTCAGAGCGAGAGCAATCATTTTAGAATCAGGCCTCCTGGGTAATTTTAAACCGGTAACCAAAAAAGGCTTAGAAAACCATTTCACAAGCATGCGCAATTTTAAACTGTGACATATTTGGTACATATTTACCACGGCGCAACATTATATTTTATATTTTACCAAAAATGTAGGTATTATATTGTCTCTCTGTGCATTGACATTTTATTAAAATGTATTCATTTGTCAGTGTGTAAAATTAAGTTGGAAAAACTGCTGCGCAAATACCGTGTGACATAAAAATTTGTAAAACACACCATTTTATTCTCTAGGGCCTCTGCTACAAAAATAGATAATGTTTGGGGGTTTTCTAGCAAAAATACAGATTTTTACTTGTACACAAAAAGTATCGAAAAAAGGCATGGTCTTACAGTGGATAGTGGCTGAAGGTGCTCTTTGGATGTTGCGCCTCGCTATGTAGCTAGGCAATGAAAAAGTCTCACACATGGGGTATCGCCATACTCAGGAGAAGTAGCATAATGTGTTTTGGGGTGTAGTTGCAAGTATGCCTGTGCCGTGTGAGAAATAACTTATTATGTCCTGTTATTATGACATTTACGTGAAAAAAAAAATTATTAAATGTTTTAATTTTCAAAAGAATTGTGGGGAAAAAATTACAACTTCAAAAAACTGGCCATGCCTCTTACTAAATACCTTGGACTTTCTACTTTCCAAAAACGGGTCATTTGGGGGTATTTGGCTGTTAATACATAAGGTGTGATCAATTTTCAATGATCAGTACCAAAGCTTGTAGACTCTATAACTTTCACACAGACCAAGTAATATACACTGATTTGGGTTATTTTTACCAAAGAAATGTAGCAGTATAAAATGTACTAAGAAAAATTACTTATTTGCAAAATTTTATAACAGAAACTAAGAAAAACTATTTTTTTTTTTAAATGTCAGTTTTATTTCATTTGTAGCGCAATAAATAAAAACCCAGTGGTGATTAACTATCATCAAAAGAAAGATCTATTTGTGTGAAAAAATGCCAAAAATGTTATTTGGGTACAGTGTTGCATGACTGAGTAATTATCACTGAAAGTGTGAGAGCACTGAAAGCTGGAAATTGGCCTGGGCAGGAAGGGGGTGAAAGTGCCCAGTATTAAAGTGGTTATTTTCAGTAATAAGTGTAAATTTTTAAATGTCAGTATACATCACGTTTTACAACTTGCATGACCTTCATAGACTTTTCTTTTTACTTCTAAGAGTTTGCAAATGGCTTGGCGTGTTTGTCACAACAGGCTACACAGATCTTGAATTTCTGTCTGGCCTTGGTTACTTAAGCAGTTCTTTTTAGAAGATTCGCCAGCAGACAGATGTGCAAGCTGCTATGCTGGGTATCAAATATGCTCCAAGCAACCTTTGGGGAGTAGTATAAATTTAAAAATGCATTACAAAAAGTATATAGATAAATAAAATAACAGGTGCATAAGCTATTAATAAATCTGTCCCATCTTGTGGTGTACATGCTTATTCATTGGTATGCATGTTAATTGGTAAACAAATCATCTAGCATCTGTCTGCTCATTTTCTTGCCTAACGTGGCTTGAATTTCATTGCTGAGATATTGGCCTCATACACAGTACAGTAGCTAAAGCTTTCTTTTAAGCACAGAACAGTAAACTCCAATTAGGATTCAATCTCCCAATAAACTTTGGAGGCTAGCAAAGAGTAACTGTGCTGTCAGAAAGTTAATTTTACATTATTCTGAACCTTTTATAAACTTCCTTTGATCTCTTGGAGCCAGACTGAGCAAGGTTTTCACAGTGCCTCTGGTGAGGTTTTAAGTGATTCTAAAGCCTACTTTTTTGTAATGTAATGCAATCCAATGCATTATCACCCACTCATCCCCCCATTAAGTACCTGAACCCTCACTCAATCCAGCGCTGAGCCCTCCTGCAGAAGATCTCTCCTCTCACTCTCTGGTCTCACTGGCTTTGCCGAGGCAATGGGAGACATTGGCTCTGGCTGCTGTCAGTTACATCCTATAATGAGGGAGCAGGTAGTGCAGCTGGGGATTGAGTCCGCAAGTGAGCTACTATAGGAAGTCGGTATAAACCTGTTTTTATTTATTTTTTTTTTTTATTTTTTTATTGAGTTTACAATCACTTTCAGTCTTTTTGGCCATCACTCATTATTTTTGCAGCACTAACTCTAGATTGCAATAAGAGTGGAACAAAAATAAATTCTGTAAACATAAAAGTACCGTACCCTGTCTCATTACTCAGCCTCAATAGCCCTGAGACCTGATAAAAATATTGGGATGGCTCTTGGGAGGAGTTATGTAAATATTAAAATTACAGAATGGGTGGGTGTCAGTCTGGCGGCGTGGATATTCCTAGGCAGGCTGCATATGCATGCAAAGTGCCCTAACCAACACCCACATGTAATGCTGGTCCTTCATGATTGAAAGAATCAATATTGAATTAATGAAAGGTGTGGGCAAGGACATCATCCAGCCAGGAAATGAGGCAGGCATTAGCTGACGTGTTGAAGTTTCTCTTGCACACTGTGAGAAGTTCATAATGTGTATTAAAAAAAGACCAGGACTACTGTTTGAAATCACGGGGTCCCGTACATCCTACTTGACATCCCCTCCAAAAAAAATTATTATATTTTTGTTGTTTAAAATACACTAAAATCATTATTAGCGGACACAAACAAGAAAGAAACGTACAATATTCCTGCTAGATCTTAAAGTTAAAACTGTATTGAGGTAATAAATAAAGCTCTTTGTGTGAATGAGGCCTTGGGGCTCATTCATTTAGGTTCTGTGGCCTGTACAGTGTAATTCAGTGTTTTTTCATTACATGGCTGGAGCTGTGTGTAGGCAGCCTATGTTGCACTATGAGGACTCAGGGGCTGTACAAACACAGACAATTGACATTCAGGGCCACTCACCCAAATGTGCACACTTGTAGTAACAGAAGGCTCCAGCCGCAGAAACAAACCACTCATTCCCATTGTTTGGGACAGAGAACTCATGTGAATATTTTTTTTTCTACATTTCTTTCATTACTTTTTATTTATATTTTTACAAGGCTTTTGGGGGGAGGGTGCTTTGGTGAAATATAGGGGTCTAACAGACCCCTAAATTCTCACTTTTAAGACAGAGAAAGGGACATAAATTGCTTCATCCCATTCTCTGAAGCCTCCACTGCACTGGAAAGTGAATGAACAGAAAGTGCTCTGTACAGAGGTTCCTGTTCATTCACAAACTGAAGCATAGTAAACACCGTTTACTATGCTTCAGTTATGAATAAACACAGTGAGTGATCAGTCATTGTGTTCATTCACAAAAGGAAGTGGCCAGTAAATATGACCCCTTTAACAGCCCTTTTCCTTTACCACTCTCATTCCTGAAAAGATCCTCCGACCTGTTTACCCACTGCAGTCAGCAGGAGAGAAAGGGGGGAAATTGGAGGGGGGTTGCACACGGGGGGGGGCCCGGGCAGCAGGTGGAATAGTATGATGCACAGGGAAGGTGATTGTTGTGGTGGAGGGGAAATTACAGTAACCAATCCCCTGTGTGTCTCTCCCTGCAGCAACTGAAAGCCAACAAGAGGGAGAGAAGGAGAAGCTGTCTTTCAGCTGCTGCAGGGAGAGACACACAGGGGAGGAGTTCCTGTAATTGTCCCCCCATGTTTCTTTCAGCTTGTTAAAAAAAAATGATATTCCCCAAATGTAATTTAGTGTGAAACAACTGTAATAAAAAAAATTAAGAATGTTAACTACCGTATTTATCGGCGTATAACACGCACCGGCGTATAACACGCACCCCAAGTTTAGGAGGGAATTTTAGGGAAAAAAAGTTTTAGGAGAGAAGTTTAGGAAAAAAAAAAAACGTACATTTGAGCGTCATTTGCAGCTTGCCCAGTGTAATTTGCAGCCTGCCCAGCGTCATTTGCAGCTTGCCCAGCGTCATTTGCAGCTTGCCCAGCGTCATTTTCAGCCTGCCCAGCGTCATTTGCAGCTTGCCCAGCGTCATTTGCAGCTTGCCCAGCGTCATTTGCAGCTTTCCCAGCGTCATTTGCAGCCTTGCCCAGCGTCATTTGCAGCTTGCCCAGCGTAATTTGCAGCCTTGCCCAGCGTCATTTGCAGCTTGCCCAGTGTCATTTGTAGCTTGCCCAGTGTCATTTGTAGCTTGCCCAGTGTCATTTGTAGCTTGCCCAGTGTCATTTGTAGCTTGCCCAGTGTCATTTGCAGCTTGCCAGCGTCATTTTTAGCTTGCCCAGTGTCATTTGCAGTTTGCCAGCATCATTTGCAGCCTTGCCGACATTTAAATTTCCCGCCGCCGAGACAGACCACGCATGCCCTGCCGAAAAAGACCGAACCGCGGCCGAAAAAGACCGAGCCGACTGTTCGGCTCCGCTTGGAGTCCCGCCTCCCTGCTGTTTCGGTAGCGAGCGCAGGGAGGCGGGACTACGAGCGGAGCTGAACAGTTGGCTCGGTCTTTTTCGGCCTTTTTCGGCCGCGGTTCGGTCTTTTTCGGTGGTGGTCGCTATTGTTCGGCGCCGCAACCAATTTTTGTCATTTTTTGGGGGGTATCGGCGTATAACACGCACCCACGACTTTCCACCGATTTTAAGGGGGAAAATGTGCGTGTTATACGCCGATAAATACGGTAATCATGAAAAATCATAAATGCAAATAATTCAATCAATTAATCAATCAATCATAACCATTGTTCTCATTTATGTAAGTTAAGAAAAGCTCAAACCTGTGTAGAACATTACATAACATAGTTTCCCCATTAAATTGCCCTATAAAATTAGTCAAAAGCAAGCTTGTCACAGTACGAGACCCTGCCACTGTGAAAATGGTTGTAGAAAGAACACAGGGTTTGCACATATGGGGAGTGCAGTACTTCAGTAGTGAAAACTATTTTTACAGCTTTCTCTGAATTTTGGTATTCCCAGATTGGGCTCCATTGTTTGGAGATTTATAATTGGTTTGGAAGGAAAGAAATCTACAAACTAGAGTCCAGGTCTTACTAGAGTCCTGCACCAGCAGGGTGTGTGTCCAGGTGCACACAGCCCTTATATTGATAGGCTTGGGCATAGTTCAGGGCTCCTGTTTTGAGAGAGTTTTGTGCTCCGATTAGAAGACAGAGGTGCTCTACTCAAGAGACAGCACTACATGTTGGAGGAGAGATTACAAGTCCATTAGGCTGGGAGAATCGAGTCTGTTAAGCAAGTCTGGGAGACTGTGAGAGCCAGAACGACTAGGCAAGACCAAGGGATAGAGGGAATCTGGAAGTCTCAGATGAATAGAAAAGCCAATGGTGTCGGGAGAACCCCTATCAAGAGGTCAGGGAGTGGGCCCAAGCGGCAGTGTGGTGCAAGTGAATCGGCTGGGAGAGCCAGGAGAGCTGAGAGAGGGACACAAAAGAGGTACTGTGTTATATAGTCTGAGGGGCAGACTTGTTTAATAATAATTAAAAAAAAGGTAAACGTAGTCAAAACATAGCCAGAGTTCAGGAACCGGAACGGATAGTCAGACAAGCCAAAACGTCAGGGAGCGAGAAAAATGTCAGCCAAGCAAGTCTTTAACAGGAACACAGGAGAGCGTCTCTAGAGATGTGACCAAGGCGAAGGCAGAGATCATCTGGACTGGATGGCTTAAGTAGGCAGGACTGACGAGCAGGATCATCAACAGGTGAGTCACTGTAGAAAGATAGGAGCTGGTGATTATCCGACAGCTGAGCAGCCAGTTCAGAGAAGGAAGGGCTGGGCTTAGCCCTGACAGTACCCCCTCCTCAACGACCCCTCCCCCTCGGAAGACCTCCAGGCTTGAGGGGAAAACGTCTATGGAAATCATGGAGGAGGACAGGGGCATGTATACTCCTCATGGTTCTCAACCTGAACAGGGTGATGGCATGGCACCTGCACAGAGACTGGAGCAGCAGCAGGGATGGCCTGCAACAGGTTAATGATTTTAGTGTATTTTTGGTGAAAATAGCTATATGATGAACATTTGCGCAATTATTGTGGGGCCCAAAAAATTTGCAGCACTTTTTTTTATTCTACACGTCATGTGCTTTCAGAAAATGTTTAGTTTGAGGGGTCTTTTCAAATTCTGAAAGCTATAAATGAAAAAAGGTAACCTCCAATTTTTGAAGAGTAAACTGTTATTATTTACAGTTTTGCGTACCTTCAGTCTTCACCATTTTGCAAAAAGGTGCAATTTAAAGTTTTAACTTTTATATTTGCTAATAACTTTGCAGGAATTTTGTACATTTTGTCCATTTTGTCATGTACGATTCCACTAATAATGATTTTAAAAAATGTATTTAAAAAAATCAGTAGCACCTTCTTTTTATTCCAGAAAATATATGGTTTGGGGGGTCTTTTACAAACTCTGAAAGTTGTAAGTGAAAAATGAAAACCTCCAGATTTTTAAAGAAATTATCGATTTTGCAAAAAGGCACAATGTAAAAATGAAAATGTTTTGTTATTTATTAACTCCATACAGGTTAAGCTTTTATATTTAGTAGGGACTTAGCAGGAATTTTGTAAAATTAGCTGTGTTTTTTCTGCTAATAATGGTTTTAGTGTATTTTTTGCGGGTATATAGGTTTGATAAACATTAGCGCAAATACCGCGAGGTCTAAAAAATCAATAGCGCCTTCTTTTTATTATAGAGGTCATATGCTTTCAGAGAATATATGGTTTTGGGGTCTCTCACAAATTTAGAAAGCTGTAAGGGAAAAATTAAAACCTTTCGATTTTTTGAGGAATTTTGGATATTTACATTTTTGCATACGTTCAATTTGCACCATTTTGCAAAAAGGTGCAATTTAAAAGTTACAAACATTTGTTATTTATTCACTCAATACAGGTTAAGCTTTTATATTTAGTAGGAAATTTGTAAAAATTGCTGTGTATTTATCTGCTAATCATGATTTTACACAAAAATCGTGGAACCTTAAAAACCAGTAGCAACTTCTTTTTATTCCACTAGTCAAGTGCTTTTAGAAAATATATGGTTTGGGGGGGTATTTTACAAACTCTGAAAGCTGTAAATGAAAAATAAAAAAGCAAAGGAAAAATTGCAAACATGGCCACCTGAGTGGAGAAAAATGGAGCACAGGGCCTGGCAGTGACAGGGTCAAAATAGCTTGCAAATGCAATGCTTTCATCCTACATTGTATAGTGTATCCTAGTTATTCAAAGAGAAATAAGCTGATACCTTTTCTGGTGTTTCAATATTCCCCAATCATATGTGTGTGCGTGTGTACAAAATCAGTCATGGTTATTGTTTCATGTAAATTAAAAAATCAAAGTATATCATCAGTGTTAAAAAAATAAAATCAAAGGTAGATTGTAGATAAAGTACATGATGTCTTAAAATGGCTGTATGCATCATATCTTGAATCGAGGCAACAGTTACTACAGAGGCATTCAGTAAAACACCAATGGCATATGCCTGGATGTCAGGGTCTACCATCAAGCACTGCACCCATCAAAACTTTGAGTGTTTGGTTATGTGCCCACACGCATATATACCATTAGTCCAACCATTCTCCCCAGTCAACTTCTAGGATGTCAAATTGTTTGATTTTCACTACACACTATATTGCTCATTCTGCTTTATAATTATGTAAACCACTAGTTATTGCCAAGCATAAACAACATTTGTTGTTCACATTCTCTAGACCTTAATGGTGTATATCTAATAATAAAGGAGTGCAAAGTACGAAGGACACAAAACACAGTAAAAATGAAACAAAAAAACAAAACAAAATTTCATCTTTTACTTATTTGCTTTCAATAAGCTGAAATCTGGTTGGCCTCTCAATTACACTTTGCATATTGTCAGTTTGATCTACCATATCAAATAATCCTAAATATATGTTCATTTAACTTTGCACTACCTTACCTTGCTTTTTATTTTATGTTTACAATGACCTTATTAGATATAAATGTGTCTGCCATCATCTTTAACTACATAAATACCTAATGATATTATGATGATAAAGAAATGTACTCAGAATGCTGAATAATACTATCCTCAGCACAAGAAAATGGACTCCCTCCCTAAGTGGCCATCCACTCCTCTTTAATGATCCACGAAAAGCATTATGTAATCATAATACCTGCCTTGCAGAAACCCCTTTGCATCATAAAAAGAGCATAATGTTGAAATTAGCAGCTCTACACCTATTATTATTCACAGGAATCATGTGGAATTTTAATTTCCGAAGGGTAATGGGTAATATAAAAACTGTCTATGTAATCCTCCAAGACAGTGTGAGACAGTGTGAAGATGTATAGCCATATGCTGTGTGTCTCCTAATTGTATTCCATGAAAGAAATAAAGGACCAATTAGAATTTAACCTGTTCTCCTTATTTCCCAAAGACTTTAGAATGAAGTTGTTAATAGATTTAAAATCATACATAGAATGTATTAGTGTTGTAAAGATGTTGCTGCATCTTTAGTGTTCTGTAACGTGTCATACTGTAAAGAAACAGGATGACATTTCTTAGAAGGCATTTTAAACCAGAGATTTGAAGAAAAATATTTACAACGTGTATTTACTACAAAACATTTGTCATGGATACGCAGTAATGTTTGTCTGTCAGCTTACCTCTCCATGTTACGAGGCCAGCCACTCTCACCTGGCTGCTTAAGTAATCGCTCCTCAAAGCATGGCTCCACCCCAGCCCCTATCAGGGAACTCTATATTAACCTGTGCACTGCAAGTCAGCCCTGCTGATCAATATTGTGTGTTTGGCTTCTGTGTGCTACTTGCTGTGTGTAGAGTTGAGCGGACACCTGGATGTTCGGGTTCGGCGGGTTCGGCAGAACTTCAGAAAAAAGTCCGGGTTCGGGACTGAACTTGACCCAAACTTGACCCCGAACTCCGAACCCCATTGAAGTCAATGGGGACCCGAACTTTTGAAGACTAAAATGGCTGTAAAAAAGTCATGGAAAGGGCTAGAGGGCTGCAAATGGCAACAAAATGTTGTTAAGAGCACGGTGAGTGCTCTGCAAACAAATGTGGATAGGGAAATAACTTAAAATAACATAAAAAAATAAAAAATAAAAATAATATGCTGCAGGCCCCCTTCTCAGCAGAAGAGGTACAGGAAGTCATTAAGAACCTCAGAAACTCAACGGCACGATGCCACACATATGGTGGGAATGCCCCAGAATACGCCCTTTCTGGAAAAAAAAATATTCAATTTAATGGATAAGATAGTGGGAAAATAAAATACTTGGAAAAAAAAAAAAAATTATAATCTTGACCTAGGAGGACGAGGTCCAAATGGAGTAGGGGGTTGATGTGGTGGTGGATGTGGCGGTGTAAGTGGAAGCGGTGGTGGAGGAGGACGAGGCAGCCAACACTGGTTCAAAAATACAACAATGGCTGGGTAAGGCTGGTGGTGATGTGTTGAATTCTGTCCCCCGTCGCATTGTGTCCGCCCTGTACTGCGCTTGCTCAGTACGTAGGACAAGGGATTTCGAAACTCTCCGAAGACGATGCGCGGTGAGTCCAGGTTCAAGCCACATCATCCGAGGGTTGAAGCCGAACCAAGCGAGGCCGTGCCCAAAGCGTGACGAGCGAAGCGAGCCCGTGAGGGGCCCTGTTAATATGTGCTACCGTATGTCCACTTGGATGGTGGGGCTTGAACCTGCACTCACTGTGCAGGCGCCGTTCATCTTCGGAGATTTTGTGAATCTCCTTGTCCTCCGTACTGCACAAGCGATGCGCCGGCGCAGTAAGTGGCCGGACACTATCTAATGGCTAGACAGTTTTTGTCAGAACACCGGTATACATGTCTATTCTGCACAAGGTACGGACAAGTCCTGTGGGATCCATGCCTGGTTCATTTAATGAACGTGAGCTTGTCCACATTGGCTCTGGACAGGCGGCTGCGCTTGTCTGTGATAACATTTGTTTTTGGAATAGCACAATAGAAGAAAAATAGATCGATTGAATATGTCACACTCCTGCAAACATGCAGAAAACACTGCAAAATTTTATTTTTTTGCAATATTTTTGCAATAGCAGAATACACCCACAGTATGTAATGCGTGTATCTCAAAAACTGCAAAACTGCAAATATTTTTCCTCAGTTTAGGTCGATACGTATTCTACATATTTTTGGTAAAAAAAAAAAAATAAGCGATTATTCATTGGTTTGCACAAAAGTTATAGCGTTTACAAAATAGGGGATAGTTTTATGGCATTTTTATTTAACAAATATTTTTTTTTTTTAAATGGCAGTGATCAGCGATTTTTATTGTGACTGCAACATTATGGCGGACACATCTTTTTTTTGACACATTTTTGGGACCATTGCTATACAAATGCACTGATTCCTGTGTAAATGACACTGGCAGTCCCTAGACGTCTTGTTTACAAGCATCTCCCCGTTCTTCCTCTCCGTGGTGTGATAGCAGGTATCCCTGTGGCGATCGAGTCTATGGGACCCGTGACCAGACTCATGTAGCTTCTCGCAGGCGCGCGCCCCGCCGCCTCTTAAAGAGCAACGTACAGGTACGTGATTCTGCCTGTACGCGCCCTTCTTCCGACGTATATCGGCGTGAGGTGGTTGGGAAGTGGTTAAAGGAGAATTATACAAAAAATGATTAGTTACACCCATAAGTTCTTTTTTTTTACCAATACCATTCCTTTATATTGGCTTTTGAAAATGTACAGATGCAGCAATTTAGAAATTGAATAAAAAGGCTTAGCACTGAGTAACATTTTTTGAAAGATAAAAAGTGTATTTTATATACAGCTATATAGATCAGACCAAAATGAGGGACAAATGAGGAGAAAATAGCTTGTGAGTTTGTATTTGCTATTCTACAACTTTAATTTTTCTAAACTGCTTTAAAAATATATGTATTATATGTAATCCTCATTTAGATATAAAAAATTATATAAAACAACCTTTAAACCCATAATCCGTAAGTATTCATAAATAGTATTTCCTAGCGCTATTACTACTGAAATTTTTGTATGGATTGATATGAGTGGAATTGCATTTTACACACCTGATCTAGTAAACAGTTTTACAAACTATATCGCCTTTGTGTGCACTGAGGCATTGATAATTGCCTAGCACCTCTGAATGAGCTTTGAAATTATTTGTATCTAATATAATCGTTCTATTCATTCCAAATCAAATACATCATATGCCAAGGAAAACATCAGGTAGAATGGAGTATACCCAAAGGTGGATTTTGGTATAAAATTTGAAGAAATGGACGCACACCACTGTATATTAAAATCCTCCTTATTTGGACATCCCAAAAATTACAGGCATCAGAATGCTGTGTAGTCACGTTTCGCACACGTGAAGTGTGCGAAACGCATCTACCCAGCATTCTGATGCCTGTAATCCAAATAAAGTGGATTTTGATATGTAGTGGTGTGCGGCCATTTCTTCTAATTTCATTGTGTGCGGAGGCAAGCCGAGGCGAGCACCTGCTGGATCATTAGGCTTCCTTATCTCACCTGGAGCGGGGGGGTGTTCTTTTTTCCATTGGATTTTGGTATACATGATGAAAGTTAATAATAATAGAAAAAATAACAAAGACAATGATATTATATCAAAACACATTCTTTTTTTTTTTTTTTTATTCAAAATGTATTATACACAAAAATGTAAAAAAAAAATTCCCTACGCAATAGGGATATACATTAACACATTTTACCCTTACCCACCCCCCCCCCCCCCCCCTTCCACCCCATTCTCAGACTTTTCTTTCTCCTCTTCTCTAGATAATCTTAATCTCACTGTATTTCTTTGCTAATTTAAACTTTTTCCATTTTTCCCATCTCTTAATGAATCCCTCTCTAGTATCCTCATGGCTCTGTCTTAGTAATTCCATGTTATATATCTCTTCTATTTTATCAAACCACTCTCTAATTTTTGGACTCTCTATTTCCTCATATGTATAATCATTGAGCTTACAGCCCTGCCAACACCCTGTTGTTTGTCCTATTTGATATTTCCGGGGTTCTATACCACCGGTTAGGCATTTATAATTCATTTCCACCATCCCATTATTTACTGATGATCCGTGTACCAGTTTCAGAATTTTCCCTACTTCTTGGTTCCTTCCTCGTTTCCCCAATTCCCTCTCCCAATTTTTTATAAATGTTGGAATTTCCAGATCTTCCCCTTCTATCAAGGTTTTATATATCCTAGATATATTTCCACTTGTTTTTTCGATGGTACATAATCGCTCTATCAATGTAAGTGCTTCTCCATCTCTTATTGGGTGAGAGAGTTTTTGCTTTCAAGTGTTTGAGCTGAAAATACCTCCATTCCTTAATCTCCAGTATATCTTTTTTTATTTTTGATTCTTGTAAAGTGCAAATCTTTCCCCCTTGTATTATATCACGTAGTTGTGCGTTTTCTTTTTTAATCTAGTTCCCCCTATCAAACTTTTCCCCGGTGCAAATAAATGATTTTCCTTTAGTGCCATCAATGGTGAATTATATTTCCATTTATTTTTCTTGTGTAGTGCATCCCAAATTTTTAATACCATCCGTGTCAATGTGTGTGTATTTTCTCCCAATGTCCTATTATTATTCTAATGCCCCATACACACGGTCGGATTTTCCGACGGAAAATGTCCTATCGGACAATGTTGTCGGAAATTGCGACCGTGTGTAGGCTCCATCGGACTTTTTCCGACGGATTTTCCGACGGACAAAGTTTTATCTCCTGCTCTCAAATTTTCCGACAACAAAGTCCTATCAGACTTTTTCCGATCGTGTGTAGCGAATTCCGACGGACAAAGTGCCACGCATGCTCAGATCACATTACAAGACCAAAGCTATTGGCTACTAGCCTCTACGTAGTCCCGTTGTAGGCAACAAACGTCACCACGTTCAGAATGATCGGATTTTCCGACAACTTTGTCCGACCGTGTGTATGCAACACCAGTGTCGGACAAAATCCGTCGGAAAAAATCCGATGGATTTTGTGGTCGGATTTTCCGACCGTCTGTACGGGGCATTATTGTGTATTAGCCATTATGTGTTCTATATTAACCCACCTTTTCTCATTGTTTGATTTAAACCATTCCACCACGCATGTTAACAAAACTGCCTCGTAATATTTTTGAAAGTCAGGTACATTTAATCCCCCTTGGCTTTTTACTTTCTTCAGAATTGCCAGAGAAATTCTAGGTTTCTTATTGTGCCATATTAATTTAGTGATTACAATTCTTAAAGTTCTAAAATATGCTGGGGGTTTATATATATATATGGGGAGCATCTGAAACTTGTACATGATCTTCGGAAGTATTGTCATCTTTAGGGCGTTAATCCGGACCATCCATGATAGGGGGCGTGCTGCTATCCTTTTTATTTCTATTTTTATCTCCTCTAATAATGGGATATAGTTTGCTTGATATATTTCCTCTGACGATGCCATTAATTTAATCCCAAGATATTTTATTTCCGTCCTCCTCCAAGGGAATGGAAACTCTTGTTGTAAACTCTGTTCCTCTTTCAATTTCATATTTATATTTAATATTTTGGATTTACTCGGGTTGATCTTAAAATTAGATAGATCTCCATATTCCTTTAATGCTCTCATAAGATTGGGCATTGTAATTGGTGGGTTTGATATATAGAATAATATATCATCTGCGAATGCAGCTAATTTATGCTCCTCTTCTCTGACTTTGAAGCCCCCTATGTCTGCATCCCCCCACACTGTTGCCAGAAAAGGTTCCAGCGCCAGCACAAACAAGAGCGGAGACAGTGGACATCCCTGTCTCGTCCCGTTATTCATTCTAAAGGGGGTGACAATGTTCCATTTACTTTCACCATGCCTGTAGGACTTTATATAATGCTTGTATCCACTGCATCATCCTTGGGCCTGTCCCCATGCTCTCTAGGGTGCTCATCATGAATCCCCAGTCTACCCTGTCGAATGCCTTTTCGGCATCTATCGACAGGAGTAGACCGGGGACTCTCTCTTCTTTTATTTTAAGTAACAGAAGTGTTCTTACCCAATTGTCCCTCCCCTCTCACCCTAGTACAAAGCTCACTTGATCGGGATGGACCAGCTCCGTCATTAAATCTTTCACCTTTGTTGCTAATATTTTTGCGAACAATTTTGTGTCCGTGTTTAACAATGATATATGTCTATAGTTTGAACACTTTACCTTCTTTTGCTATAATGGTAATTGATGCCAATAAGGCCTCTTTACTCATTTCATACCTCCGTCCCAATCCATTCATATATGTGCACAGCTTTGGGGCCAGGATTTCTTAAAACCTTTTTAAGTATAACGTTGTGTACCCATTTGGCCCTGGACTTTTTCCTAGTGTTGATTCTTTTAACGCTCGATTAATCTCCTCTAGCGTTATTGGTATTTCTAAGGATATTGCTCTTTCCTCTGTTATCCGGGGATCCTAGCTTTTTTTTTAGACATTCTTTTATTCTTTCCCTTCATCCCATTGTCCTTTCTGATTTACTGAGTATAGTTGTTCATAAAAGTCTCCGAATACCATCGCTATGCCCTTTGTATTATAGATAATTTCCCCTTTTTTATTTTGTATTTTTCCTATGAAGTTCATTGATTTTTTTTTCTTAACATCCTTGCTAGAAACTTGCTATTTTTATTCCCCCGTTGATATCTTTCCTTGGAGATTTTATTGAAGGTTTTCCTTACTTCCTGTTCTAATAGTTCTTTTAATTCATCTCGTTTTATTACTAGTTCTTGTGACAGTTCCTGATCTTGCCCTCTCCCTTTTTTGTGTCTTTGCTCCAAAAGGGAAAATTTCTTCTATCAATTTTGCCCTCTTTTTTATTCTTTCCTTCTTTCTCCTAGTTCCCATTGAGATCAGGATTCCCCTTATGTAGGCTTTATGAGCCTCCCACAGAGTATTGTCCACAATCTCTGTGCATTATTTTAACCACTTTCCGACCGGCGCACGACGTTGTACGTCCTTTTTTTTGAAGAGTGATATCTCGGTAACGGCAGCAGCTGCTGCCACAACCGAGGTATCCATCTCTTCAGGCGCCGGTCGGCTGTCCGATAATGGTGGTCATCGCGGCGGATTCGCCGCGAGATCACCGTTATCGGCGGCGGGAGAGGTGCCCCCCCCCGCCGCTCTCCCGCGCCTTCCGCCGCTTACCGGAACCGTCGGCAGCGGCGGAGGCGATCGGGTCCGTTCTCCTCCTGTGTCTAGAGATGAGTGACGCTAAGATGGCCGCCACTCATCTCTATACCATAGGAGGGCGGAAGCGACGTCAAAAACGTCACTTCCGCCCATACCTCTTAAAGAGGAATTTTCAAATGTCATTTTTTTAAATGACATATTTATTTTTATTTATTTTTTCATTGAAGTCCAAATATGAGATCTGAGGACTTTTTGACCGCAGATCTCATATTTAAGAGGACCTGTCATGCTTTTTTCTATTACAAGGAATGTTTACATTACTTGTAATAGGAATAAAAGTGAGCCAATTAATTTTTTTAAAAAAAAACAGTGTAAAAATAAATAAAATCAAGAAAAATAAATAAGAAAAACAGAAAAAAAATTTTTTAAAGCGCCCCGTCCCGACGAGCTCGTGCGCAGAAGCGAACGCATACGTGAGTAGCGCCCGCATATGAAAACGGTGGTCAAACCACACATGTGAGGTATTGCCGCGATCGGTAGAGCGAGAGCAATAATTATAGCCATAGACCTCCTCTGTAACGCAAAATATGCAACCTGTAGAATTTTTTAAACGTCGCCTATGGAGATTTTTGAGGGGAAAAGTTTGACGCCATTCCACGAGCGGGCGCAATTTTGAAGCGTGACATGTTAGGTATCAATTTACTCGGCGTAACATTATCTTTCACAATATATAAAAAAATTGGACTAACTTTACTGTTGTCTTATTTTTTTATTCAAAAAAGTGAATTTTTTCCAAAAAAAGTGCGCTTGCAAGACCGCTGCGCAAATACGGTGCGAAAAAAAGTATTGCAAAGACCGCCATTTTATTCTCTAGGGTGTTTGAAAAAAAACAATATATAATGTTTGGGGGTTCTAAGTTTTTTTCTAGCAAAAAAAAATGTTTTAAACATGTAAACACCTAAAATCCAAAACGAGGCTGGTCTTAAAGTGGTTAAGGGAGAGAAGGTGAACAGTCATTTATGCTATGTCACTTCATGTACAAAGCCTTTTTTTTACTATTTTATAGGGGTATTTTGTTTTGCCAGGGCCTTTTTAAATTTGGGTGCTCAAAGGACAGCAATCACCATTCACTAAAATTAGAAGAGAAGCGATTTAACCTTAAACTGCGTAGAGGGTTCTTTACTGTAAGAGCAGTAAGGATCTGAAATTCTCTTCCACAAGCAGTGGTATCAGCGGGGAGCATCAATAATTTCAAAAATCGATTAGATGGGCACCTTAATGACCACAACGTACAGGGGTATACAATGTACTATTAACATGTAAGCACACACACAGGTTGGACTGTATGTACTTGTGTCTTTTTTCAACCTCACCCACTATGTAACTATATGTATATGTTGACGTAGAAAACATTGAGTTCTTACTAGTTGCTGAACCATTCTTAAAGCTGCTAGTTCTATGAGGAAAGCTACTGCATTGTTTTGCAAAAACAGTGGGCACCAAAAGCTCTCTACATTGCTTACATTTATCTTACCTCCTTATTCCCATAGCAAAATACAAGTTAGGCATAGACCTACCAAAAAAAAGATAATATTAAGCAGGCCTAAAGGCAGAGGTACTGTTCATGGATGCTGCATTTTGTATGCAGAATGTCTTTGCCCTGTTGTGCGGTAAATATTGTACACCAAATTCATATCACATTCACTCACCCATTGCCATAATTTTAATAAAAAATAGGCAATCACCCATTAAAAAAAAAAAAAAAAAAAAAATCCAGCCAAAAATATACACCACAGTATGCTGTTGCTGAAGCCATTCACGAAAATCACATTGTTCCTTAATATAACCTTAAGCTTTAAAGCATTAACTAAACTGTAATTTTTTAACATTTTGTACCTGTTTTATGTTGCCCTCTAAGACAAATTAAAAGGGCCCCAGTAGTAGTACCCAAATATACTATTTGTTTGGAAATAACTTGCCCAACAGTCCCATAATGGGGGGGGGGGGGGGCAGTTGCTCATGAAGTTTTACCTCCTATGGACTTCCATATGGTTTACATTGGAATTTATGGTTTGCTAATTTTTGGATGGATTTCCTGAACCCTTGACAGTTCAAACCTCATAACTGCTTATTATCTCTCTTTGATTCTTTTACATTCTTGTGTTAGAGAAACAAATACAGTTATGCAATGCACATAACTAAGTGTAGTGTGTTGCAGTGCCATGCATTCTTCTTGGCACTCCATTGCTCTTAGGCCCCTTCCACACTGGGGCAGTGCGAGCGCAGGCGGTAAAATGGCACTATTTTTAGCGCCGCTTTACCGTCATTTTAGCGGCGCTATTCGGCCGCTAATCAACATTAACTATTTTTAATCCTTACACTGCTAACTTTAGTAAATAGAATAGTAGATAGGAAGGTACATTATATTTACTTCTTTTAAACTTCCTATATTTAAATTTCTTCAGTTGCTTCCCGGTTTCTGGCCTAGGCCAAACTGTTTTCATACATCCCATGAGTCTTCATTGGCATCTTTCTTCCTTCATCTAGAAGAGGGGAGGAGGGGTTTCTCGGCTTCTGATTGCATGCCTGAGCTAAGGCCAGATGTATTGCAGGATTTAAATACTACATGAATCATCTGCCTTTATTTATGATGGCCACGGCCAGAAATTCTAGGGAGTGTTTTTCAAAGTTATTTCTCAACTAAAAAAAAAGTGTGGAGGCATGAATGGGTGGGTTTGCTTTGAGTATTAAATTAATGATACCATATTAGAATATCACAATAGTATCTGTTTTATCTTATTTATTTATTTTAACCTGTAGATACCATTAACAAGGGTTAGTTTAGGTGCTGTTTTTGTTCTGAACAGAGCAAGGTAGAGTTAGAATTTCTGTTAGTTTTTTATTGCTATACAGTATGTGTCCCCACTGCAAATGGTGGCCCAATAGACTTCCATTGTAGTAACCTTTTCAATTCATAAAATAGTAGAGACAGAAAGTAGACAGCATATGGACTGGAAATATTGGACTAGCGGTACCAATGTGCTCTCACCACAATTTTTAAGAGAGTTTAATCTAGGAAAGGACAGCATTGAAATAAGTGTTCTTAAAGCAGCTGCATGCAAATGGAATATCTCCTAAACCGTACAGGTTTAGGAGATATTAATTTTACCTACAGGTAAGCCTTATTATAGGCTTACCTGTAGGTAAAAATTTCAAATTTGGGTATACAACCACTTTAAGGCCCCTTTCACACTGGGGCGTTTTTCAGGCGGTACAGCGCTAAAAATAGCGCCTGTACAGCGCCTGAAAAAATCCGGCCCCATTCACTCCAGTGTGAAAGCCGGCGGGCTTTCACACTGGAGCGGTGCGCTAGCAGGACAGTCAAAAAAGTCCTGCTAGCAGCATCTTTGGAGCGGTATAGGAGCGGTGTATTTACCGCTCCTATACCGCTTCTACCCATTGAAATCAATGGGACACCGCGGTAATACCGCGGCAATACCGCTGCAAAGCACCGCAAAGCGCCGCTATTTTAACCCTTTTTCGGCCGCTAGCGGGGGTTAAAGCGGCACCGCTAGCTGCCGAATACCGCTGCTAAAATGACGGTAAAGCAGCGCTAAATATAGCGCTGCTTTACTGTCGCCGCTGCTCCCGCCCCAGTGTGAAAGGGGCCTTACGCATGACATTTACACCTAGTCCATATGGTCAAAGGTGTATAGACATCCCCCCAAATTATTAAGTGATGTTTCCAATGAATTGCACTGGTAATACTACAGCATTCAAATGCATTTTAGACAATTGTCTGCTTCCAACCTTGTGGAAGCAGTTTGAGGAAGACTGATTTCTGTTCAAGTCTGACTGTTCTCCTGTGCACAACGCTAAGTCAATAGGGGCGTGGCATAATTAATTTTTTGTGGAGGAACTTGAGTGTAGAGATGGGCCGAATAATCCCCTGTTTGGTTCACACCAGAACTCTCGAACATCTGGAAAGTTCGGAGCTGAATAACGAACCCCATTGAAGTCTTTGGGACCCTAACTGGAAAAATTAAAAGTGCCCATTTTGAAGGCTTATATGCAAGTAATTGGCATACAAAGGTAATGGGGGTCTGGGTACTGCCCTGTGGGTATCAGTGAAAAAAAAGTTTGTAAAAAACATCATTTTTTAATGAGCCGTGATTTACTGATGCTTAAAGTGCAATAATAATGATGAAAGTGCAATAATAAAAATTACAAATTACTTTAAATATAGTGCATGGGGTCCCCTTAGTCTGCCTGTAAAGTGGTGCATCTGTACTATGTATAGAATATGCTGCAGCAAAAATTACATTTATAAAGCCCAAAAAAAATTAAATTTTCCCTGCAAGCTTTCTTGAATGGGTGAGTTTGCTTTGAGTATTAACCACTTCAGCTCCGGAAGATTTACCCCCTCCCTGACCAGGCCATTTTTTCTGATATGGCGCAGCGTTAATTTAATTGACAATTGCGCGGTCATGCAACACTGTACCCTAATAAAATGTTTGTCCTTTTTTTGCCACAAATAGAGATTTTTTTTGGTGGTATTTGTTCACCTCTGCATTTTTTTATTTTTTACGCTATAAACAAAAAACGACTGACAATTTTGGAGAAAAAAAAACTATATTTTTTACTTTCTGCTATAAAACGTAGCCAATAAAAAAATGTAAAAAATCTAATTTCTTCTTTAATATAGGTCAATACGTATTCTGCTACATGTTTTTGGTAAAAAAAAAAAATCCCAATATGTGCATATTGATTGGTTTGCATCTACAAACTGTGGGATATATTTATAGAATTTATATTTATTTTATTTTTTTACTAGTAATGGCAGCGATCAACGACTTATAGTGGGACTGCGATGTTGCGGTGGACAAATTGGACACTAACTGAAACTTTTGACACTTTTTTGGGGAATCAGTGACACTAATAAGTGATCAGTGCTAAAAATATGCAGTGCCACTGTACTAATGACAAGGGGTTAACATCAGGGGTGATTAAGGGGTCAGGGGTGTTTTTTCCTGGGCATTCCCCAGGCTTTGTTGTTATCTGTTTCAGCCTTCCAGTGCTGCTTACTGCTATAGCCAGCTATAGATGAGGGTGGTGGCAAGTTTTTTGTATCATTATCACGTTGGTGTTTGTATTGGTCCAGCAACGCACCAACACCTTTGCAGCCATTGTGCAATCTGCTGGGTGCTTGGTGTGCTCCTGTACCTTTAAGAAGGGGTGGGCTCCCCTTCAGTCCACCTGCCCTCATCTATCCATTAGAATGCATGTGCCTCCACTGTGGGGACACTCATAGTTTAGTGTTAGGACCACAGATATCAGGGTGCCGTGACGTGGCTCTGTGGCTTACGCATGCGCTTGCAAATGCGTGCGGACTAAACCCCTGTTTTTAACGCACTGTTAGACAGGCTAATTTGGTTTTCTGCGAGCTGGTGGTAAGTAGGCTTGGGTTTTTTCCTGGGCATTCCCCAGGCTTTGTTGTTAAAGGGTTAACTGTATGCCTAGCTAGTGTTTTAGTGTAGTGTGGGAGGTGCTTTTACTAGGGGAATGCATAGATCCATGTCCCTGCTTTACAGGAACACAGGACCTATGCTTTCCTTACTGACAGAACAGCAATCTGCCTTGTTTACATAGGTAGAATGCCTTTCTGCCTGTGTACCAAATGTTCAACGGGTGCCAGTGGACATCGAGTCCGCTGTGTAAAATCACAGCGGGAGCAAGCCGCCAACGGCGTGCACTCTCCCGGTACCCGGAAATGCAGGTGCAGGTTTACGCATATATACGTGATCCTGTGCAGCACGGCCACCCTGTAGCAGTAAAACTTCTATAGGGCAGTCAGCACCTGGTTTAAAATGAATTACCGTAAATAGCATTTTCAGTTTGCGATGGTCAGATACAGCTTAGTTTCACTTTAAGTGTGGAGTGTGTGAATCCAAAGCAGTACATGACTGGCATATACATTGTATAGACAAATATAATTCAATCATGGAAACTGTTTCAAAGACAGTAAAAGGTTGCCTGTGTTTAAAAAGATTGCTAATCCATTTAAAATCAACTAGATAGTACAATAATAAACATGTATATCTATTTATCTTAATTACCTTTGGAACAGAACCTTCTACAAATTAACTTTATTGCATTTATCCTGCTTGCTGTCAATGCCACTGAACCATTTTTTATACTGTTTATTGATAGGTTAGAATGTTGTCCAAACCTTGGTCACACTGTATTTGTTAATGTCTGTACTTTGATAAATATTGTTTGTATCTTTGACTGTATACATAACCTTTCTATTTTTCTCACACAGCACAAGAACAAATAGCTGTTTATTGTAAGCATAATTGACAAGGACTATTGATTCATTGTGACATACAGCCTTAGTCTTTGTTTGGTATTATCCTCTGCCTTTTTTCCCATTAGAGTGTGTTATTTATTTTCAAAGTGTAAGTGCACTGCTCTATATTAATAGAAACTGGATAAAAAAATATATGAATATAAAAAATTCCAGTGGAAAATAATTAAAAGTGCACATGTACCTGACTATTTTTACATACATTACACCAGCAGTAAAAGCACTTTGGTGTTGATTTACTAAAACTGGAGAGTGCAAAATCAGGCGCAGCTCTGCATAGAACCCAATCAAGCTTTTTTTTTTGTCAAAGCTTAATTGAACAAGCTGAAGTTAAAAGCTGATTGGCTACCATGCGCAGATGCCCCAGATTTTGCCCTCTTTAGTTTTAGTAAATCAACCCCTTTATAATAAGCCAATATTCACCTCTGTACCTATAGGAATTGTGGAGAAATTAATTTTGGTCTTTCACTGCTTGGTAAAAATATGTAAAAACTTTAACCACTTGCCGACCGGGCCATAGCCAAAAGACGGCTACAGCGCGGTCGGGTTTTTCTGGGAGGGCATCCATGGACCTCCTGCCAGAATCTTGCTCTCGCTTATCATGGATGGCGGTAGACAGCCGCTGCTGCTCAAATGACGGAGCGATCACTTGTAAACAAACCGGCGTCATGTCATGACACCGGTTCCTCCCTCCCCTCTCTGTACCGATCGGTACAGTGAGAGGGAAGAGGGGGAGAGATTGCAGCAGCGCTGTGGGCTGGATGTGTAGTGCCCACAGCGCTGCTCTGTGACAATACTCTGCCCATACTCTGCAACACTGGGCAATACTCTGCCAATACTCTGCCAATACTCTGAAACACTGTGCAATACTCTGAAATACTCTGCAATACTCTGCAATACTCTGCCAATACTCGCCAATACTGGCCAATACTCTGCCAATACTCGCCAATACTAAATTTTAACAGAAACAAAGAATTTTTTTTTGACCAAATTTTCTGTCTTTTTAGCGCAAAAAATAAAAAACCCAGCTGTGATTAAACACCACCAAAAGAAAGCTTGATTTGTGTGAAAAAAAGGACAATCATTTCATATGGGTACAGTGTTGCATGACTGAGTAATTGTCATTCAAAGTGTGAGAGCACCGGAAGCTGAAAATTGGTCTGGTTAGGAAGGGGGTTTAAGTGCCCAGTTGTCAAGTGGTTAAATTGTATAGTTTGGGCACATGAACACTTTAGCACATATATAAAGCCAATCACTAAAATTGTATATAAGGAGATTTTATTCAAATATTCAGATTTGAAATAAACAAAAGTTGGTGTTCCTGCCATGAAGGTCCTTGTTCAGTCATCTCCTATTATAGGATGTCAACAGACTCAAAACTCTATCCATATCTCACAGTTGTTCTCCTGCAGTGTCACCCTGGGGGGGATTTACTAAGGGCTCTTTCACACGGACGCGTCCGTGTACGGAGCCCGCTCTGCTCAGCGGGGGATCGCTCAGTCGATCCCCGCTGAGCAGGCAAATGACAGGTCTGTCTCTGCACTCTATGCAGGGACGGACCTGTCAGAGCGCCGCTCTCCCCTATGGGGGATCGGATGACGACGGACCATAGAGTCCGTCTTCACCCGATCCACAGACGGATGGAAAAATAAGGTTTTCCTCCGTCACACTTTTTCGGATCGTAGCGGGTCGGATGTCAGCGGACATGTCACCGCTGACATCCGACGCTCCATAAACCTCTATGGAGTGTCCGTTCAGGTCCGCTTAAAAAACTGACAGGTGGACCTGAACGGACCGTCCGTGTGAAAGGGGCCTTAAACTGGTGCACACAGAATCTGGTGCAACGGTGCATAGTAACCAATCAGCTTCTAACTTCAGCTGGTTCAATTAAGCTTTGATTATAAGCCCTCATTCACTTTGACTGCGACTTTGAAATTGTGAGACTTCATCTGAAATTGCACGATTTCAAAGCCACATGTCATAGCAACTTCAGGTGCAACTTTAAAGACATGTGTGGAGCTTCATGCACAGATGTCTATGCAAGTCACACCCAAAATCGCCAAAAGTAGCACAGGAATTGCTTTTTCAAGTCGGCGTTGCACCAATTCAAACAGAAGGATTGCCGGCAATAGGGTGTGACTTGTCATGTGATTTTACCTGTCAAATCACATGACAAGTCACTCCAATGTAAACAGGGGCTTAAACCAAGAAGCTGATTGGTTACTATGCACAGCTGCACCAGATTCTGTATGCACCAGTTTTAGTAAATCTCCCCAGTGTCTTGCACTCTCCTAATGGAGATTATGAGTTAATTTGCTAAAGGCAAACAGGCTGTTGAGTTTGTAAGAGAAGTTGCGCTTTTCAAGGCAATTTCCCCCAGAGCTTAGTGAATGTTTTGCAATTTTGCTTTGCAAAGAATACCCAATCACAAGTAAGGGGAACAAAAATGTTTTTGCTTTCACATGATTGGATTTTCTTACAAAGTCTATTTGCCTTTAGTAAATGAACCCCTATAAAAGTGACTGTTTTATTGCACATTATGCAGATATTGTTGTCACCATCCGGAAACTAGCCCTGAGAAATACCATCACTACCATCACTAGAGCAAGTGTAATTTATTCTAAAGGATGAAGGCCTTCAGTATGCAGCTTCCCCCCAATACTTACCTGAGAGAGCAGCTGTCTCCTCATTGGCTCATAGACAGCAGCGGAAGCCATTGGCTCATGCTGCTGTCAGTCACATGCAGTGAAGAGAGAGTAGGGGTAGGGGCCGAGCCCTGCTCTCTGTGTCCATAAGATTATTGGACACAGAGAGTGGGGCTCGGAAGTAAGCAGATGCGAGTGCCCCCATAGCAAGCAGCTCCCTTTGGAAGCACTCAACAGGGGGGAGGAGCCAGGAGTGCCATCGGGGGAGGGGGGCAAGAAGAGGAGGATCTGGACTGCTCTGTGCAAAACCATTGCACAGCATAGGTAAGTATAACATGTTTGTTATTTTTAAAACAAAATATCTTTTGTATCACTTTAAAGCGGTGTTCTGTCCAAAAAAATAAATAAAAACCAGCAGCTACACATAGTGCAGCTGCTGGCTTTTACAATAGAACACTTACCTGTCCTGGAGTCCAGCGATGTCGGCACCGCAGCTGATGTTTCCATCAGCTGTCGGGGTGCTGCCACCGCCATTGCGAGTAAGGGTACCCGGCAGTGTAGCCTTGCGGCTTCACGCCGGGAACCTTACTGCGCATGCCTGCTCCTCTCTCCAACTGGCCCGGTGACAGGGAGAGGAGGAGGGAGGAGGAGGGATCCCCGCCAAGATGTCACAGGCCATGGTCTGGACTCCTGGAAGTGGGAACAGGATACCTGTCAAAGACAGGTATCCTTTCCCCACTTCCCCCGAAAAGGTGCCAATCGTGGCAACGGAGGGTGGAACTCTGCTTTAATGTAGACAAGAAGTGGCTGCAAAGAAGCTGTGTTAGTTTTCCTCTAGTGCATCCTAAGCCCAAAACATTCTAACAGGCAAACACTGGCTTCAACCAGAAAGTTGGTTCTTTGTGTTTTGTGCTACAAATTGACCTATTTATGTGATTGGAGGCTTCAGTGACCAAGAAGGAGATACACAAGACAGGAAGGATCAGAGAAAAGCATATAGTCCCTATATGAAGTTGTTATTTGTCCATTATAGTGCCCTAGAATTATGGATTCCAGGAGTCCTCTAGAAAAATACACCAGATGTAGGCACCCATAGTTACAGTTCATACTATTGTTTGCATATGGCAGTTTATACACTTTTACTCCACTATGGGTACATAGAGTACTTTTTAGAGTACTTTCAATGACCACATTCTTTGTGGTATTTTTGCTATGTTTACTTTTGAGAAAAAATTCCATACGACATATTTTATATACATGCTCTAGCATATTTTTCAATTACTATATGAAATATAAATGTTCACATTCATAAAAAAAACATTATAGTTTCCATATAAATACTATACATGAATATGAATTATCTTCACATGATGCAGAAAGTTAAATATTTAACTTAGTCAATTCTACCAATTTTATTGATTTATGTCGGACATATATCTCACACATCGCATGCATGAGTTTAACAGGGTTTTCTGTGCCCAGCATGGAGTGACTATACAATCTTCACTTAATTGAGTGTAAATGTTTAATTACATTAGGGATAACCAGAAGAAGCCCTTGGGTGTGTGAAGGCAGCCAAAGGTAATTTAGCACCTGTTTTATAATTTGCTGTGAAATGCAACCAGACATCTGTGCAAAATAACACTGTCAAAGTCAGAGGGTTAGCTGTCCACTGAATGATACCATATTACAATATCACAACAATTTCATCTGTTTTATCTTTTACTTTGGAACCTGTAGATACCATAAACAAGGGTTAATTTAGATGCTGTTTTTTGTTCTGCACAGAGCAAGGTAGAGTTAGAACCTCTGTTGGGTTGTTATTGCTATATGTGTCCCCACTGCAAACGGTGGCTCAATAGACTTCCATTGTAGTAACCAATTAAATTCATAAAATAGCAGAGACCGGAAGTAGACAACATATGGAATGGAAATACAGTATTGAGCTTATGGTACCAATGTACTCTCTTTTTAGAGAGTTGTATCTAGGAAAGGACAGTATTGAAATAAATGTACTTAACACATTACATTTACACCTAACCCATATGGTCAAAGGTGTATAGACACCTCCCAAAACTTTTAAGTGTTTACAATTATTGTACAGCATCCAAATGAATTTTAGACAATTGTGTGCTTCCAATCAATAGGGGCATGGTTTAAAGAGATTTTTGGGGAGGAACTTGAGTGGTCTGCATAGAGCCCTGACCACTACCCTACTGAACACTTAACCCGTTAAGGCCTGATCCATAATGATGACCAAGTTTGACCAAAACAATTGTGTGGCATCTGCACAGAACATCTGTGTCATATGGATGGATCAACTGAACTGAACATACAAGAACAATCAATGTAGCCCTCATATGATTATATATTTGACAAAAATAGTAGTGGATAACAGGACTTTAAAGGTATGACCCCCCTCAATGAATTAAAGTGGTTCTCCAGTCTCCTATGGAAAAATTTAATGTCAGCAGCTACAAAAACTGTACCTGCTGACTTTTAATAAACAGACACTGTCCCACCATCCAGCGCCATGCTTGGCGCAGCCGTTTTAATCCTGTGTCCTCTCTTTCCAGTGCCGGGATCTTTACTATGGGCTTCACAGCCGGGGGCCCACTGCACATGTGCGAGTGGAGCTGAGCACTGTGAATGGTCCCACAGTCTTCGGGGACCTGTCACGTGTCCTAGAAGACTGCGGGAGGGAGGGAGAAGAAATTCTGCTTCCAATCACCTAGGCAGTCAGAGCGGAGGTGGGAGTGGTTACCCACTCCCCCCTCCTCCCCAAAAGCTCCATTTTACAAACAGGAGCAGGGGACGAGGTCCTAAAGCAGAACTTCCCCTTTTGGGTGGAGCTCTGCTTTAATTACACACAAATAAGAGTTAAAATCATTTAACCTTTATATGTGTGTGACTAAATCATTGAAGGGTCATGCCTTTAAAGTCCTATTATCCACCACTATTTTTTATCAAATATAATCAATAATTTGAGATTCGGTGTGATAGTTGAACCCTAGTGGAGCCCTTAGCTTTGTACTTGTATGACTATGTATTATCTTCCATGCCACTCTTTTGATACCTAAGTGGATATTTGTTAGCCTGGATTGTTAGAGAGATCCCATACATATTCAGATTATAGCCAGGGTAGGTCTAGAACAATTTTTCATGCCCAACAATGGACATGTGTATAAGTGCATTTTTTAAATCTTTGACTAATAGACTGCTCAACAACACAGAACAAAAAACAATGGACAGTAGATCTAACAAGGTGAAGCATGGATAATGAATATAATAGTATAATTCTCTCCCTTTTTTTTGTTAACACAGTGTAAAAATATTGGAAATGACCCAATATTGTGGTCTAGTCTAACTTGCATGCCTTTCAATAAGCAAAACTAATCATTACAATGTGGACCAGAGACCATAACACTTGTGGATAAAGTGTACCTAAAGCTAAAGATGCTTTTTACTTTTGGATAAAGTGGGGAAGTGCTAAAACCCTCAAAAAAACTTTGCTGGAAGAGTCACCGTCTCAGTTTGTCCTGGTTACAATTTTCACCAGAACAGAAAGGCAACTGTCTTGATGGGATTTTCCGTCACTTTTGAGAGATTGTGTGAACAGGTTTTTTTGTTTTCTTTCAGCGGCTTGGTGGGCAGTTAGTATTGATGTCTATCTGCATTGTAGAATGATGTGACTGACAATGAATGTACTTCATGGAACTTTTTGATTTATTTATTTTACTTGTCAAAAACTGTGTATGTGTGTTTATTTATATTTTACATTTTTCTTAATCCCTTGTTGTCATAAACATATTTCACACACCCTTTTAATTATCTAAAGTCCCCTCTTTAAAGTACCTGATATTTAATAAAACATCTAAAAAACTCATATTACATATTATTATTTCTCAATATTTGACATACTAAAAAACAACTATATTTATTTGAGTTGTCACTGAGTTTATTTACTTACGTATAGAAACATAAGATAATTACCAATGTAATTGCAAAGCCACCAAAAAACAAAGGCAGTTGCAACCCCGGTACCCGTCTGGTTTCCAAGGCATGAGTTCAGTTTGCATGCACATAGCACTAATTACCATCTAATTAAGTTCAAATAGGGGTAATTTGCATATTGTTATAATTACCTTTAATTAAAAAGCACAGACGTATTTCACAGCTACCATCAATTTGAGAGAAGAAAGACAGTAACATGGAAAAGAACACATAGTAGTATAATGACCTGTGCAGTTTGTGCATATGGTTTTAAATGCTCCAGTTAACTAATTTCATGTAAAAGATTCAGGAGTGAAATTGTGTAGAGTGTATGGTTAGTGGCTCATGTAAAAATGTCGCTATTATCTCTGCCAATAAAATGTTGTTCTCAGAACTTAGTTTACGGAATCATCATATTCATAGCAAAATGTTGTGTTCTTTTAATGAGGATTAGAGCTTGCCTCATTGGTATATCAGCTTAATGTCAGATCTTTTTAACTTACCACAAGTATATCTGGTACCCAATCTGTGCCCATTCTACACTAGAATAATGTAATTGAAGAACAGGGTAATCTCTCAGGAATGTGTAGGCACAAAACCCTAAGGCTCTGTTTACACCTGGGCATAGCAACATGCTTTTAATAACACCCCAAATGCGGGTAGCAGTGGCGCATTTGCCACATGTTTTCCACACAAAAAAAAATGCATGAAAAAAGTGCAAAAATGGGCAATGCAAAATGTGCTTGGCTCAGTGTCAAAATTGGCACATATGCTTCTTTAGCCCTTTTTTTTAATGGAGGGAGGCCATCCGCTGTGCCCATCAATTGCAGCCACTGTGCCCTCAATTGCAGCCTCACTGTGTCCATCAATTACAGCCACTGTGCCATCAAACACATCCACTGTGCCATCAATTGCAGCCACTGTGCCCTCAATTTCAGCCACTGTGCCCATCAATTGCAGCCACTGTGCCCATCAATTGCAGCCACTGTGCCCTCAATTGCAGCCACTGTGCCATCAATTGCAGCTACTGTGCCATCAATTGCAGCCACTGTGCCATCAATTGCAGCCACTGTGTCATCAATTGCAGCCACTGTGCATCAATTGCAGCCACTGTGCCATCAATTGCAGCCACTGTGCCATCAAATGCCCATCAAATGCTGTTCCTGTGCCCATCAATTGCAGCCACTCTGCCCATCAATTGCAGCCACTGTGCCAATCAAATGCAGCCACTGTACCAATAAAATGCTGTCACTGTACCCATCAAATGCTGTCACTGTGCCCATGAAATGCCTCCACTGTGCCATCAATTGCATCAAATGCAGCCATTGTGCAGCCCCCTCCCCCCTGAAAGGTGCCAAATGTGACACCAGAGGGGGGAGGAACCGGAAAAGTGGAAGTTCTATTTTTTGGTGGAACTCCGCTTTAACTGAGCAATACACATGGCAGAGGTTTGACCTGCTTCAGGTTGTGTTGCTTTTCCTTGGATGCCAGATGCTCTACTGAGGTGTGTTTAAACTGCATGCAAACACAGACTTTTCTTGTCAAACTCTGCATTTGTCATTCAAATGCATGTGTTTGCTTTTGTAGACCAAACATAACATTTGAAAAAAATCGCAGGCTCATCAATGTGCTCTAATAATATCATCTGTGCACCAGGCTTAAAGCAGTATTAAAGTGGTCGTAAAGGCTCAAGGTTTTTTTACTTTCATTCATGCATGTAGATTGGCAGGGCTGATGTTCTAAGGCATCTGTTTTAACTACTTCATCCAGAATGCAAATACCCTAAGAAAGGAAGGATCTACTGGCAGGATCACCAGGTAAAAAAAAGGATAAAAGCCTGAAAAGAAAATCAATGCAGCCAACACATCTAAGGATTGATAAGCTGCAATAAATTACATTTTCATTTTTCGGTTTATTACTGCTTTAATAGGTGCATTGCCATAAATATGCTTTTTCTGGACTTCATTAATAGACTGACTTTATGTAGCTGTTCATATACTTTTCTTTCTAAACTGTGGGCAGCCTAATTTGTAGCATATTTGAACATCTAAGGCAGGGGTAGGTAACCTTTGAGAGATGGAGATCTACCTGGACCCCCTTTTTTTTTTATAAATTAACTAGCAAGACCCCAATAAAAAGAAAAGACAGCATTAAAAACCTAGAAAAATCTACTAAAATGAATATCACTGTAAAAATATAAACTTACCCTAAGTTAGCTTCAGTGAGAAACTCGGCATTCACTTTCATTCACAATTTTTTCATGTCTGGGGAGAAATTGTTTACCCCCACAAGTCTGATGCTGGAGTTCATCATGAAAATCTAAATTCAGGCCTGGCTACCTGCTCTGATTTCTGGTCAGTTCAAGTAGTTTGTAGGGCAGTGTCCAGGGCTCAGTAGTATGTAGGGCAGTGTACAGGGCTCAGTAGTAGGTAGGCAGTGTACAGAGGTCAGTAGGATGTAGGGCGGCGGACAGAAGTTGGTAGGATGTAGGGCGGCATACAGAGGTCAGTTAGGATGTAGGGTGACATACAGAGGTCAGATAAGATGTAGGGCAGCGTACAGAGGTTGGTAGCATGTAGGGTGGCATACAGAGGTCTATAGCATGTAGGGTGGCATACAGAGGTCGGTAGCATGTATGGCAGGGGTCAGGAGGGCATGGTACAGGGAGGTCAGGAGAGAAAGGTAAAGGGGGGGGCAGGGGGGAAGGTACTGTGGTGGGGTCAGGAGAGTATGGTACTGGGAGATACGGAGGGCATAGTACAAGGGGATCGGGAAGGCTGGGGTTTGAAGAGGGCATGGCACTGGAGGGACAGGAGGGTATGGTATTGGGGGATCAGGAGGGCTGGTGTGTCAGGAGGGTATGATATTGGGGGATCAGGGGGGCTGGGGTGTCAGGGGGGGTATGGTATTGGGGGTGTCATTAGGGTTGGAGTGTCAGTAAGGCTGGACTGGCAGGAGGGTTGGAGTTTAAAGAAGTTTTATATGCAGAATGGCGCAGGGAAGATGCAGTTGCCCTGATCCCTGACTCCTCTTTCACCTTCAATTGGATCGGTGAGGAGGGCCGTTGGTGAGGGACGCAAGCTATTCCGGAGGCTTTTCCCGCCCCACAGCCGCACGTATGCAAAGAGACTGCCTCTGCAGCCTGGAATCGGGTGAGCGCGTGCATGCGCCACTCTGGAGCAAAGACCGAGACTCTGCAACAGTAGGACATCTTTGCGGTCTACCTGTCAGTGGTCGTAAGGTAGCCCGATCTAAGGCAAAGGTCAAACTTAGTAGATATGAACACGAATCTAAAATACTGAATTTGTGCATGGAATGCCATAAAAGGATAAGAGCAATATAAATATGAAAATGTAGCTCCTATTTTATTACAGAATATCCGAGTGGATATGAGCCTGGAAATGCATAAAAAAGGCATACATGGCTGTACTAAATGTCCTAATGTTTATCTTGTGTAAATCTACCTAATCTAAAAGTAAGCAATAAATCAAATAATACCCATGGTGTTTGTATTCTGCAACAGTATGGCAAAGGCATAAATAACTAAAAAAATAAATCAATGGGAAAAAATTTGAAAGCATGATTTCAATTTTGTTGAGAAATAAATAATCCTCTCTTGCAGACATTGCAGACATTGCATGAATTTTAGCAAATCTCATTGCAGTTTTATCTTCTGCTGTTCTACTGAATCTAATCCACGCATTCCAGTCACTTCCTGGGTGCCAAGTAGGAGGGCCTGTTTGTTACATTAGAGGACCAGTCCAAGCGTTGTATTAGGAGATAAACTGCTGAGATGAACAGTAAGCCAATGACACGAGTGGCATTACAGACTGAAATAGGATGACTATTTTATACTTACTATTACTATAGTAACTATAGTTACAGTATGGTTTCTGTAGTAATTATATGTTATATAAATGATTTACCAAAAGTGAAGGTTTCCTTTAAGTACGTCCGGTATATCATACCGTGTAAGTTGTCTGTTTATCATGTCACTTCAAGTAAGGTAATTTACGTCAGAGTTTTTTTTTTTAATAACCCAACTAGGAAGAAAAATGATTAAATATAGAACACTAAGCTACACTTACCTAATGACCTCCTGTGTGTAGCTCAACCTTAAGACTGGAAACTTTTTACGTTAACATTGCGTTGCTAAGTAACCTCAATACCAAGCAAAGGTCTGTGCTGTAAATAACCAGCAACCACTTAACACCCTTTTCAGCCAATGTCTATAATCAGTAGAGCATGAATTACTGTGTGAGCCAAGCCACATACACGCAAAAAGAGTGATGACTACCCATCTTTAACCTCTTCTCCACAGCCTATGATCACGTCTGTAGTGTAACTACTGCCCTAGGAAACAATGAGGCTTCTATGTGTCCATATGGTCTAGGGCCCAATACTGACTGGCTGCATATTGGTTATTTTTGACAATTATAGAATTTAAGAAATCATTTTGCATAACATAAAGGCATTTATATCTCTAGAACTCAGATTTATCTAAAAGAAATATGCATGATTATAGTTTTAGAATGGCGCAATAGTGGGATATCCTGTAAGGACAACCAAGGGTCTTATTATGATTTGACAATGCAGTGCTATCACTAGGAAAATAGGAAAAAATATATTTTTAAATTACAAAAAACTTAAAGTGAAACTTTAGTCAGAAAATGAAGTCCTGCTAGATCACTTTAGGCAGGCCCCTTTTGCAGGTGTAGCTATGTAAAACATTAAAAATAAGTGCCTATACTATTTAAAATCCAGTAATACACTATCTCACCCTACTCTACACATGCTCAGTTGCTCTCTATTTTTAGGCATGTTTAGGCACTGCTGAGTTTGTACAGGCTGATCTACTTACAACCTTAAAGAGGAGCCCCCCTCCCATGAAAAAAAATACTGTAGCTGCTGACTTTCAATATTAGGACACTTATCTGTCCTGGAATCCAGCGATGTTGGCACCCCAGCTGATGTCTCCATTGGCTCTTGGGTGCTGCCGCCGCCATTGCATGTAAGGGAAACCGGCAATGATGCCTTGCAGCTTCACAGCTGGTTCCCTACTGCGCATGTGCGAAGCTCGCTGCGCTTTCTAAATTACCTGGTGTGGGGGGAAGGAGGAGGAGGGCCAAACTTCAGAGAGATCTCGCCATGGCAACTGCTATGATGCAACTGCTATGATGCTGCACATGTGTTCAGTTAGGACACCGGCCATGTGTTGGTTTGAGATTTTGTCTGAGGCGCCAATCAAATCAAACAGTTTTTTGAAATCTGTAACTCAATGGGTTTAGTTCCACTTTTTGATTTACTGCTGGGGTTTTAGACTTCAGCAAAATGGCAGCCCCCAGCAAGAAGAAACAGGAGAAATGCTGAAGGCAATTTACAGCACACTCTTTTGGTAGCATAATTATTAATGTGGAATGTATGTTCCTTCCTAAAGAACATACTTTTTTATCAAGTTGTTATGGGTAAAGTTCCAGTATAACAACAAAAAAGGTGGGACTTTTAAGGTGCCAACAATACAAAAATCACAAATTATTCATTCATTTACTTAATTACAATATGTCTTAGAAATTAAAGTGATTATAAATGTTATTTATTTTTATTTTTTTAATAACAAACATGTTATACTTTCCTGCTCTGTGCAGTGGATTTGCACTTACCAAGTATCATACTCACAAACATAGACTTGGTAAAAGCATTTCATAATGGTCCTCCACATGAGTCCATAAGACTGTCCACATTGCATGGGACTACCTCAGTGGAAGCGTAATGCGTTTCAAAAAATTCCTCAGAGCCTCACTGATCGCCGCCATCACTAGTAAAAAAATAATTAAATAATTAAAATATCTCAAAGTTTGTAGATTCTATAACTTTTGCGCAAACCAATCAATATACGCTTATTGTGAATTTTCTCTTACCAAAAAATATGTAGTATTATACATATTGTCCTAAATTGATGAAGAAATGCAATTTTTTACATTTTTATTGGGTATCTTTTATAACAGAAAGTAAAACATATAGTTTTTTATTTTTTTCAAAATTGTAGGTCTTTTTTTGGTCATAGCACAAAAAATAAAAACTGCAGAGGTGATCAAATACCACCAAAAAAAAGCTCTGTTTGTGGGAAAAAAAGGACATTTTATTTTGGTACAGAGTCACGCGACTTGCAATTATCAATTAAATAACGAAGTGCTGTATCGCAAAAAATTACCTGGCCAGGAATGGGGTAAACCTTACGGAGCTCAGGTGGTTAATACAGAAACAATGTTAGCTATTTCATATACACCTTTTATGCTTTTTTGGATAGTCTGCACTTTTCTGAGGAATTGAGCAACCAGACTCCATCTGAACATAACAATCTTTTTTACTTTTACATTTAGACAAACTTATTTTACAGGATTGTATTTCCCACTTGTAAAACAATTTAGATAGGCCTCTATCTCTGAGCAAGAGAGCAGGGAGCTTTCATCAATAAATATAAAATTAGATGAAACAGATTATCACAATTATTCTGATTTGCCACAGGGAATCTCATCTTTATTAATAGAAGGTAAAGTTTTGTGTTCAAATACTTCAGCAGACATCTTCATGCCAGTTTGTGGGGCAGGAGTAGCTGTTGAGGAGGAATACCATCTAATTATGACTTTACGTTACTCTGGTCCTGGGAGACAGAGAATGAGAAAGATGAAGTATTTTTTATCCACTCCACCACCTCCTTTATGTGCTCTAGGTGTTTAGCATGCCTCTATATGCTGCACCACGACCACCTCTTTGGCCTGTGCTTATGGCTGACGCTCGTCATACCCTGTGGTACCTGCATGTGAAAAACACCTGCCTCTGCCTAATATGCCTCCCAGACATGATTGTAATGTGGGGTGTTGGAAGACAACATGTTTTATTTCATAATACAAGAGGTGTTTGAAATATGAACTATGGCTTTATAAAGCCTCTGCATTCTTGGTGGCTGTCTGGAATGTAACAAGTTACACATCAAAGCTTTGTAGCATATCAGAATCTTCATCTGAATGAAGAAGTCAGGCCTCTGCGCAAAAGCTTGGCTCCTGATCGACTGGTGTGGTAACAATATGCAAGCAAGCTTCAAAGAGGGCCATGGCTGCCAGGATGATTGATGAAGGTGGGTTACAAAGATCAAAGGATCAACAGGCACTGAAGATTGACCCAGGGTACATCGACATGATACATGGACAAGGCTGCCCCTAGAGGCCAATACAGCAGGATGGACAGAAATATAATATATTGAGAAGGACTGCCCCGTAACTACTTTCATTCGTTAGAAAACTAAATGGATGGGCAATGGGGTTGGGTCTGGACGGTGTATGGATGAAGTTTAAAAAGTGCACACAGAAGGGATGTCTCCTTTTTTTGGCTCTTGGCTCTTGCCTGATGGTTCTTTGAGCCTCATGGCTCTCTGTTACCATCTTGAGCCCAGCTGATGAGACCATGTCTAGGGGACAGCCTTGCGATAAGTATCTTTGATGTTCTTATGGTGTGTATGGTGTGTATATTGGTGTTATATGCTCTATTGCATTTTCCTATCTTCTTAGGAAATAAATAAGACGTTGTTTTATTAAGCAGTGTTTGTTTTCATAGCTAACCTTATATTATTGTGCTATCAACCGTAACATTATCAGAGTTTTAATAGACTAGCTAACTATAGCAATAGACAAATTAATACATATATGGAATAAATAAATAGAGGGAATCTGTAACCAACCTCAGATAATACTTATTTTAGCAATTTATTTCAAGTGGGGTATTCCTTACATTTATTATCAGCTATGGCAAGAGATGTATGTGGGAATGTGGTGCTTTGGTACAAAAGATTCTGTGATGATTTAGAGGATTAAACACAATGACAGTATATGGTGCACTGCAAGCAAGGGTGGCTTTTGTGGTGTCACCAACAACTTCAGGCTACAGCTTCTGATCCTATTAAAAATAATTAAACAAAAGTAAAAACTAATAAAAAAGAGTGAAAAAAAAAAGTAATTAAAAGAAATCCAAACACCAACCCTAAAACACTACAAGTAAAATAAAACCCTGGTGTTCTTTGTTATGAACTGTAATGGAAATCAAAAGGATGTGAATACAGAGTAAAAAAAACAACAAAAAAAACAAAGTGCCAGCAAAGAAAACAAAAAGAGCAAAGCAAAAGGAAGTTGTCGCTGATACACAAAAA
The DNA here is from genome assembly GCA_028564925.1 of Lithobates sylvaticus. Classification (NCBI taxonomy): domain Eukaryota; kingdom Metazoa; phylum Chordata; class Amphibia; order Anura; family Ranidae; genus Lithobates; species Lithobates sylvaticus. Next base: position 109,974,947 of record CM053027.1, read on the forward strand.
AAGAAAAAAAAAGCAGTCCTAAAAAGGACTGTTAGTTTTCATGAAATCACATTGAATAGAGGTGGACTCCACTCTCCCTAGCCACATAAACTGTAATTTGCTGCAAAGAATCAGCGGGACTATACAGCATTAATGACTATAGCACTGTATATACCACACCATAAAGATCTGTGATAGCACACAACACTCTGAACCTCTCTCTTTTTGTAATATGGTCAGTTTTTTCTCTCTTACTTTCATTAAGAATACTGACAAAGGGTTGTAGAGAAAGCAGCCTTTTATATTATGTTCTGAGATAAAAGTCATATACATGGGAAAAGGGGCAATGGGATTTTTCCTGGTACTGTCAGAAGCATTACAGCCAAGCAAAATCAAATTACTTTATTACATATTTGTGCAACATATACAAAAGGGGTTTAAAACCATGAATCTATATATAATTATATATATTATATACCGCATTTATCGGCGTATAACACGCACTTTTTCCCCCTTAAAATCGGGGGGAAAGCTGTGGGTGCGTGTTATACGCCGATCCCCACTGTCTGTGAGCCAAAAAGAGCAAGAGGCACCGAAAAATAGCTAGCGGCGCCAGAAAATATCGAGCGCCGCCGAAAAAGACCGAGCACCGCTCGCAGTCCCGCCTCCCTGCTTTTTCTGGAGCGAGCGCTGCCGAAAAAGACAGAGCCGACTGTACTCGGCTCAGCTCTGCTCGCAGTCCCGCACAGACTGGGCGGGACTGCGAGCCGAGATGAGTACAGCTGAGTACACAGGCTCGGTCTATCTCGGCGGCGGGAAATGTAAACGTGGGCAGGGCTGCAAACAGCACTGGGCAAGCTGCAAATGACACCGGGCAAGCTGCAAACGGCGTTGGGCAAGCTGCAAATGACACTGGGCAAGGCTGTAAATGGACACTGATCATTCTGCAATGATGGACAAGGCTGCTGATGGACACTGATAAGGCTGCATTGATGGGCATTTAACCACTTCAATACCAGGCACTTAGACACCTTCCCGCCCAGACCAATTTTCAGCTTTCAGCACTGTCGCACTTTGAATGACAATTGCGCGGTCATACAACACTGTACCCAAACAATTTTTTTATCATTTTGTTCCCACAAATAGAGCTTTCTTTTGGTGGTATTTGATCACCTCTGCGATTTTTATTTTTTGCGCAACAAATAAAAAAAGACCGAAAATTTTGAAAAAAAAAAAAACAAGTTTTTCTTTGTTTCTGTTAAATTTTTTGTAAATAAGTAAGTTTTCTTCTTCAATGATGGGCACTGATATGGCTGCACTGATGGGCATCGATGAGGTGGTACTGATGAGGTGGCACTGATGGCCACTGATGATGGGCACTGATAGGCGGCACTGATAGGTGGCACTGATGGGCACTGATAGGTGGCACTGGTATGCGGCACTGATGGGCACTCATATGTCGCACTGATGGGCACTCATAGGCGGCACTGATGGGCACTCATAGGCGGCACTGATGGGCACTTATGGGTGGCACTCATGGGTACTTATGGGTGGCACGGATAGGTGGCATGGATGGGCACTGATGGGCACTGATAGGTGGGCACTGATGGGCACGGATGGGCACTGATAGGTGGCACTGCTGGACACTGATGGGTGGCACTGATTACACTGATGGGTGGCATTGCTGGGTGATGGGTGGCACTGATTGCTACTTGATGGTGCCAGTCAGTGCCCATTTGTGGGCACTGACTGGCACAGATTGGGCATCATTTGCACATGTGGATGGCCAGGGGGTACATACCTGGCCATCCACATGTTGCCCACTTCCCTGGTGGTCCTAGTGGAGTCCCTGGTGGTCCAGTGTGGGCATCTGAGGGGGGCTGCGCTGATAAACAATCAGCGCAGACCCCCCCTGTCAGGAGATCCGCCGATCGGCTCTCCTCTACTCGCATCTGTCAGACGCGAGTGAGGAAAAGCCGATCACCGATCGTGATTGGACACGGCTGATCACGTGGTAAAGAGCCTCCGCCGGAGGCTCTTTACTGAGATCAGTGTAGCGGTGTGTCAGACTGACACACCGCTCCACCGGCGGCATGTTATCCTGAAGGACGTCATATGAAGCCCAGTCAGGATAACGGAACCACTTCCCGGACGTCAATATGCTATTGACCGGGCGGGAAGTGGTTAAATATATATTTTTTTATTCCTTAAACTTTCCTCCTAAAAGTTTTTTTCCTTAAAATACCCTCCTAAACTTGGGGTGCATGTTATACGCCGATAAATACGGTAATTAGCTGAACCTTGAAATGCCGTCATCACCAGCGTACCTTCAGTACCAGAGTTTTATACTTACCTATTTTACTTACATAGCTTCTAGTGGCCCCTTTTGGGAATCCCCTTGGGGGAATCATTTGACGCCTTCAATGGTCTGCTTCTATCTTATGGGTATCTGACATTTTGGGGTGAGTGCCTTGAGAATTATCACAGCCATTCAATGTACATTTTGTTAACTTAGGCTGCATGAATTGATTTATCATTTTGTTGTTACAGGACTGATTCCTTTCTCATTTGAACTCCTTAAGAAGTGGGCTAACTGTGAAACATGTCGAGTACTGGCTAACGGTATATTTCAACTGTATACAGTATATTGCTATATTCATTATTATGGGCATTACATTCATTTACAGTTAAGCTATTAAAATGGGCTATTTTTAGATTCATGGTTTTAAACCTTTTTTGTATATGTTCTACAAATATGTAATAAAGTAATTTGATTTTACTTGACTGTAATGTTTCTGAAGGTACCAGGAAAAATCCCTTTGCCCCACTTCCCCTGTACGTGCCTTTTGGCTTGGAACATATCAATTTAAGATGTAGGTACCTTTCCATTATTTGTGCAAAAGTGAGAGCACAAAAACACCCTCATAGCCTTTTGTTGTAGGTGGGCTGGGATTTGGCCAAAAATCATTGGCCAAAGTCTTCCACCTGACCAATGATCAGGTGCTATGACCAGAGGTTGGGGCACATTTTGCTTTTTGCAATGCAATGTGGGACATTTGGCTGGGCAATTCCTACCAAACATCCTTAAAGTTTAGAGTCAATTCAAACTATTTGAACCTGAAAAGTTCAGTTTGAGTTCAGACCAAACCCTGAGCCCATCCCTAGAAGTGAACAGAATGAATACCTTAAAGGTTTTTAAAAAAAAAAATGTAGCCCAGGAGTTAGAGTCAGTCAGTTTTTTTGTGATGTTTGGGTCAAATTGAGAAGATGATCACCAGGAGAAATAATGAAAGTTAGTCTCCCCAGTGTGGACACAAAAAAACTGATGAGGGTTTCAGCACTTATATACCCTGCCCAAAACTATAAAACTCTGGCTTTAGATTTACCTGAATGGTTAAAGCTCAATTCCAGTCAACACATTTTTTTTTTTAGTGCAAAGGGTAAGCCCCCGTACACACGGTCGGAAATTCCGACCACAAAATCTGTCGGATTTTTTCCAACAGATTTTATCCGACACTGGTGTTGCATACACACGGTCGGACACAGTTGTCGGAAAACATGGTCCGATCAGACATTTTCTGTCAGAATTTTCGACCATGTGTACGGGGCATTAGAGCTTCTTTCGGGATTTTATTGCCATCTCCGTACCAATCAAAGAGTTGATATAGATATAGGCTGTGCACATGCATAAGATGAGATGGTCCAAAAGGTCCTTACATATAATGAAAAGCAAATGTGGTACAACAAAAGTTGAGTGCTCTACTCCAATCCAGAAATGCAGAGCAGCAGAAAAATGTAAGGTTTTACATTGTAACACAAAACTGCACCAGTAAAAGATAAACTTAATTGTACAACGATCAAAAAAAAACATCCCTAAATGAGAACCATTCATTAATTTTATTTTCTATATAAGGCTTTGCCCTTCCAGACAGAGTGCTTACAATTATGCTGTACTATATTAGAAATAAAAACAGAAATGTTACCTCTTTCCTACTCTATGCCAAGCTAACACTACTTTAGCTCCAAAAAAACACTTTTGCCGTGATTGGCGTCTTCAGGAAGTCTGAAGACGCCAATCACGGCACAACATATATCGGAGCAGAGGATCCGCCACTTCCGGGTCCTAACTTGACATCCTAGACTAGGCTTTGCCCTTCGGAGCAAGACGTGGGAAGCACACCATCCCCAGGGGATTAGCTGATTTGCACACACTGATTACACCTAGTGCCAGGCCAGGCACTTCAATATGTGAGTGTAATAGCTATTGCTGCTGCTGTTTTTATTTTACTTTTATAAAGAATGACTTCACTAGGAGACTTTTACCCGTGTCTCCTGTGGAGTAATTTTTTGCATCCTAGTTCCATCGTGAGCGGCCAGTGGAGTGGAATTGTGCTATCAGTGGAATCAATCTAGTGTTCCAAAAAGCGCTTTTTGACTGTCATGTAAAAAGGGGTCAAACATCTCTGGTACTACGGTATCATTAGCAGTAATCAGCATGGATTCATGAAGAATCATTCTTGCCAAACCAATCTACTAACCTTCTATGAGGAGGGAAGCTGCCATCTAGATAAAGGAAGGCCCGTAGAGGTGGTGTATCTGGATTTTGCAAAAGCATTTGATACAATTCCCCATAAACATTTACTGTACAAAGTAAGGCCTGTTGGCATGGACCATGAGGAGAGTACATAGATTGAAAACTGGCTACAGGGGTGAGTTCAGAGGGTAGTGATAAATGGGGAGCACTCGGAATGGTCCGGGTGGAAAGTGGGGTCCCCCAGGGTTCTGTCCTGGGACCAATCCTATTTATTTTATTCATAAACTACCTGGAGGATGGGATAAACAGCTCAATCTCTGTATTTGCATACGATACTAAGGCAGGGCAATAACATATCCACAGGATGTGGAAACTTTGCACGAAGATCTGAACAAATGAATGGGGTGGGCAACTACTTGGCAAATGAGGTTTAATGTAGAAAATGTAAAATAATGCATTTGGGTGGCAAAAAAAAAAAATATGAATGCAATCTACTTACTAGGGGGAGATCCTCTGGGGGAATCTAGGATGGAAAAGAACCTTGGGGTCCTAGTAGATGACAGACTCTGCAATGGAATGCAATGCCAAGCTGCTGCAAGCAAAGAAAACAGAATATTGACATGCATTAAAAAGGGGATTAACTCCAGAGATTAAACAATAATTCTCCCGCTCTACAAGACTCTGGTCTGACCGCATCTGGAGTATGCTGTCCAGTTCTGGGCACCAGTCGCCAGGAAGGATGTGCTGGAAGTGGAGAGAGTCTAGAGAAGGGCAACACAACTAATAAAGGGACTGAAGGACCTTAGTTATGAGGAAAGGTTACAAGCACTGAAGTTGTTCTCTATGGAGAAGAGACGCTTGAGAACGGATATGATTTCAATGTACAAATACCATACTGGTGACACTACAATAGGAATAAAGCTTTTCTGCGAAAGGGAATTTAATAAGACTTTCACTAAAATTAGAAGAAAGGCAGTTTAACCTTAAACTGCGGAGAGGGTTCTTTACCGTAAGAACGGTTAGGATGTTCCAAAAAAGATAGTTTCAAAAAACTATTAGATAGGCACCTGAATGACCACAACATACAGGGATATACATTTGTGCTCATAAGTTTACATACCCTGGCAGAATTTATGATTTCTTGTACATTTTGCAGAGACTATGAATGATAACACAAAAACATTTCTTTCACTCATGGTTAGTGTTTGACTGGAGCCATTTATTATCAATCGACTGTGTTTACTCTTTTTAAATCATAATCACAACAGAAACTGCCCAAATTACCCTGATAATAAGTTTAAGTTTGGGAAATAGACCTATGAGTGCTCCCAGCATTGCTGAAGGGGTTGGGGGTCAGCCTGTCAGTGCTCAAATTATACGCGCACACTGCATCAAATTGATCTGCATGGCTGTCATTCCAAAAGGAAGCCTCTTTTCTGAAGACAAACAGACTAAGGACATGGATTACTGGAACCATGTCCTGTGGTCTGGTGAGACCAAGATACACTTATTTGGTTCAGATGGTGTCAAGCGTGTGGCGTCAACCAGGTTAGAAGTACAAAGACAAGTGTGTCTTGCCTACAGTTAAGCATGGTGGTGGGAGTGTCATGGTCTGGGGCTGCATGAGTGCTGCTGGCACTGGGGAGCTACAGTTCATTGAGGGAACCATTAATGCCAACATGTACTGTGACATACTGAAGCAGAGCATGATCCCCTCCCTTCGGGGACTCTGCGGCAGGGCAGTATTCCAACATGATAACGACCCCAAACACACCTCCAAGACGACCACTGCCTGGCTAAAGAATCTGATGGTAAAGGTGATGGACTGGCCAAACATGTCTCCAGACCTAAACCCTATTGAGCATCTGCAGGGCATCCTCAAATGGAAGGTGGAGGAGCAAAGGTCAATAACATCCACCAGCTCCGTGATGTCGCCATGGAGGAGTGGAAGAGGACTCCAGTGAAGCTCTGGTGAACTGCATGCCCAAGAGGGTTAAGGCAGTGCTGGAAGTGCTGGAAAATAATGGTGGCCACACAAAATATTGACACTTTGGGCCCAATTTGGACATTTTCATTAAGGGCTGTACAGTACTCACTTTTCTTGACAGCGGTTTAGACATTAATGGCTGTGTGTTGAGCTATTTTGAGGGGGCAAAAAATGTTCACTGTTATACAAGCTGAACACTCACTACTTTTACATTGTAGCAAAGTGTAATTTCTCACATGAAAAGATATAATAAAATATTTACCAAAATTTGAGGGGTGTACTAACTTATGTGAGATACTTTGTATATATATCAAAACAAACATATAGTAGTGATTTCGCAAATTTGACTGCAAATATGGAAATACACTTTAAGCTGTAGGTTGTTTTACTGTCCATTACAATAGCCTTGGCTTGAAATGCTTGAACAGTGAAATAAATACATTGCTGGTATATGTGAACAAAAAAAAAAAACTATCAAAGAATAGTATAGAAGGCTCCTTCTGTGTAAGGAGGTTGCTTCTCCCGCTTAGTACTGATCTAGGTTGTGATTTACCCCTTTATTTTTATACTTTGAAATGAAAGAAGTTACAGTATGTTTCGTCTAACCTTTTTCCTGAATTTTCTTTTTGCTCTGACATGCAAGAAACAAAATATTATGATCACTTGAATGAAAAATTCTTCCCAACAGTGACAAAGGTGTTAGCGCTGAATAATTGCCAGCGCCCTTTGAAAAAGTTAATGGCAATTTTAAAAGATTTAAAAGCCCAAGTAATGCAGCATAAAATAAATAGGATTGATAGAAATAAACATTGCTCAAAACTGTCATATTTTTTAAACACAATTATGTCATATCTCCATCCAAGAAAAAGATCTGCATGAATGGTAAATGCTTAAGCACGGATCCCCTGCAGCCATTTTCAGTGTTTCCAGATCAGGCTTTATCGTTGGCCAGGAAAATGTTGGACATTACATTATACATTATTCAATAGAAATTCACTTGTCCTCTTGACATCTGATGGGCAAATAGGAATGCATGGTTCAGTGTTTTAATTTGCAAGAGTTCCATTATGTGTCTATTAAAAACATAATTTTTTAAATGCAACTTGATAGCAGCCTCCTGTAATCCCTTGTTTAGCAACAACCAGACTAAAAGCAGAAGCCAGAAAAAAAAGCCAATTAGGCTATGCTGCAGGACACATGTGCTACAAGGAACGTGATAGGGCACAGGGATGACCTGAGCTGGTGCGTTCCTTCTTTGTCCAATCACAGGTTGAGGAGGAAAGAAGGTGACCAAGCTTCAGTATAGTCTGTAGGGAGGTGCAGTGTACAGTTAGCGGGAGAGCCTGAATCAGGAGGTAAACCAAACTGGCAAAACGAAATGATAAATGCAGGCAAGACACTTCAGATATAGGCATTTTGACTGCTCAAGTCTTTTGTTCTATCTATTTTATATCTTAAAAGTTGTGTTTTTTTTTTTTTGCAATAGACAATGTAGTAGATGAAATGTTGGAAAGAATACAGTAGCTAATACCAATAAAAATCTATTGTTGGCCTTCTTTTGAAAAAAGTAGATAATGCTGAAAGCCAAAATGATCTTTTGGGCTCATTGTTTTGGAACCACCTTCATAATAATATACAGTATATATGGCATAAAATATTGAAGGGAGTTAAAAGAAAAGTGGGAAAAATGGTACATAATAACCCTTTGTTTGATTCTTATCAAAAATATAGTGGGCAAATCTGATTATTGATTTTTTAATCATATAAACATACAGTTACATAGTTACACAGTTAGTCACGTTGAAAAAAGACAAGTCCATCTAGTTCAACCAATTGAAAAAAAAAAAAATTGCACGTATAAACATTATCTAAAACCTAAGGACACAGCACTAACACAGTAATACAATTTGGGAGTTACATAAAAATAGTATCATACATTTTATTTATATCTATAATATTACTATATTAAATATAGTATACTACTGTGGTATATCACTGCCTAGGTTTGAAAATTTCAAGAATATGCCCCCGTACACACGGTCGGAAATTTCCGACCACAAAATCCGTTTTTTTCCAACGGATTTTGTCCGACACTGGTGTTGCATACACACGGTCGGACAAAGTTGTCGGAAAATCCGATCATTCTGAACGTGGTGACGTTCGTTGCGTATGACAGGACAACGCAGAGGCTAGTAGCCAATAGCTTTGGTCTCATAATTTGATCTGAGCATGCGTGGCACTATGGAAAAAAGTCCGATGGAGCACACACGGGCGGATTTTCCGACAACATGGTCCGAACGGACCGTGTGTACGCGGCATAAGAGGGGGATTGATTTAGTAAAGACAAATAGGCTGTTTACTTTGCAAGGGACATTTCAACAAAGTTTAGTGAATGAGGTGAAGCTCTGCTGACTTCAATCATCCAATTATGTGCAGGCAAAATCGTTGTTTTTTACTGGCACAGAAACTCTTTGCAAAGTTAAATTTCACCACATTTACTGAACTCTGGGGAAAATTAATTTGCAATGTCCAATTTCACTTGCAAAGTGAACAATAAACTCCATTGTATCCTAACACTCACGCCGATATACGTTGGCAGAATGGCTCTGCTGGGCGAAACAACGTATTGGTACGTTGTTCCTTTTAAGAGCCAGAGGAGTAGTGGGGGACCCGATGTGCGTGGCCGGGCCGCAATCGCCGTTGACCATCCATGCACGATCGTGGCCGACCATCCAGGCACAAGAATGAGTTCATCAGCTATGAGTAAGCACTAGTTGTGGTGCGAAACGCGTCAGCTCTGTACCCCCCTTTTTTTGCCGTGTATGGATTGCAGTGTTTTTTGCTTTTAAATAAACTTTTTGGATTTTATTTTCTCGGTGTGCGGCTGTCCGGAGTTCTTCCTTTTTTGATTTCCAATCATTGTGCTATTAGCCAGCACCTGGGGCTCCCACACAGGAGCAGGAGCATTCGCTTGGGAAGGAGAGTCTTGGAGCGGTGGTTGTTTGTTTCTCATTCGGGCACAAGAGCCAGCATGGGGATTTATGTGTGTAAACATAAAAATCCCTGTTCTGTCAGGGGAGAGAAGACATATCATTTGTTCCTAGCAAGTAGGAACAGCGATATGTCTCCTCCCCCAGTCAGTACTATACCCATATAGTTAGAACATGCTGAGGGAACACACATGTAACCCCTTGATCGCCCCTTATGTTAACCCCTTCCCTGCCAGTGACATTTATACAGTTTATACAGTAATCAGTGCATTTTTATAGCACTGATCGCTGTATAAATGTCAATGGTCCCAAAAATGTTTCAAAAGTGTCCGATCTGTTTGCTGCAATGTCGCAGTACCACTAAAAAATCGAAAAGATCACTGCCATTATTAGTAAAAATAATATACTTAATAATAACTTTTGCAAAAAAAAAAAAATCAATATACACTTATTGCAATTTTCTTTACCAAAAATATGTAGAAGAATATATATTGGCCTAAACTGATGAGGAAATTTGTTTTTTAAAAACATTTTTGGGGATATTTATAGCAAAAAGTTAAATATATTTATTTTTGTTTTTTTTTTTAAAATTGTCGCTCTTTTTTCTGTTTATAGCGCAAAAAATAAAAACTGCAGAGGTGATCAAGTACCAAAAGAAAGCTCTATTTGTGGGAAAAAAGAACGCATCAATACCAGGCTTGTTAATCTATTAAGAAAAACAAAATACGATATTACCACCCTTCCCACAAGCTCATAACAATGGTGATACACTCACATAGCAGAGTTCTCCAGTACTTACTGAATTCCACATTAAATGTATTCTCTCACATGAGAGGCAATGAAGCACTGTTTAGTTTTGTACTCAGACACTACTTTGGTTTACAGCAAAGCAAAAAAAAAAAAAAAAACGCACATACTGTATGGCTATCAAAGTGTGTGTTTGAGGAAAATGGAAAAAATAATAATTCTGTACATCTCTGTAATACATGCACATTACCTCAAATTCCATCCCTTATAAATACAGAAAGTACCAGAAAATATTTGTTGATCTGCCAGATTTCCTGTGTGCTGCAAAATTTTAGCTTGAAGTGACAACTTAGTCCCTCTGTGGCATTTTACAGAAAAGAAAGGGTTACATATATTGTGCTTGGGTGCACTATAACTAACTAACATTGTGTGTTTTTATTAAAAAAATATAGGTTTAATAAAGCATTGTACTACTATCACATGACCAAAAAAATGCAGCTACCACCTTTTTTTATCCAGGGTCTCTGCTTTGAGAAAACATATAATGTTTTGGGAGTTTTATTTGTTGTTTTAACTTGGTATTAAATTAGTTATATTCCCTGTATTATTTGTTTGCCTTACCTGGTAAACGATGTTGTGGCTGCAGTTCGTGGTGTCATGGCTGATAGATTCCCCTATATCCATGTATTACTTCATCTAGCTTGTCTCTATTCGCTAAAGGGGCAAGCAATTTCTTGTTCTGGTTCACACAGCATCCAATCCATGTCTCACTGTTTCCTCTGTGTTACATCACAAATATGGGAGTACTAATGTGATGAAAGTCTGCATAGTGATATCTCTGTTTATTGCTCTGCTTGCATGTGCCTGTGTCAGATCTAATTATGGTATAACTCTCACCTACAGAACACTAGACTGAGAGACACCAGAGATTGTGGGATATGTAGTTTCTTCTCAGGAAGTATCAGTTCTTAAACTACAGAGAAATCAAGCATTATTCTGTGCAGTGCAATGTAGCATGTATCATGTTTAAGCAGAGCCAGAAACTTCTGACACAGGGATGTGAAGATTTACTGTACTAAAGGCTGTACATACAGGGCAACTAATGACACAATGAAACTACAGGATCAATGCATAACTTATGCATAAAAAAAATCAAAAGGTGCAGGAAAAAAGGCATTTAATGCCTGTAAGTAGCCCTCAGGCCTAAGATTTACATTTTAACATGTGTGCAATAAGAAAAAAACACACAAAAAGGGTCTGGCAGTTAAAGGGTAAATGTACCCATGCTCATCTGGCTGGGTGGGGGAGGGGTACAATTACTTATCTTATTCCATGCTCCCACAGCAGCCAGTTCTCCACCATTCAATGTTAGAAGTTATACTGTAGGTGGCCCATTGCTATCCTCCCATACAATACATGACTGCTGGACCTGATGATCATGCAAGAGAGCTGCAACCAGTTGGGCAGCAAGGTGAAGTAGCTTTGGGGGACCAGTCACTCAAAGAGGAGAAAGCTTGCAAGTTGGAGCTGGGAAGTGAGAAATAAGGTAAGAATTTGTACTTCTTCCTTTCCTAATAGCCAAAATGGGCATTTAACCCATGCAGTGTGTGATGGTGCTGCTGGTGGTGGCGGTAGTGGTGGTGGTGGGGGGCTGGGGGTGATAGACCCATTTAAAAGCTGGTTGGAGTTGGGCAGTAAGTTTACTAATGTTTTTTTTATTCCAAATGCAATGGTTCTTTCATACAGCAGGCTTATGGAAGTGATCACTAGATTACTGGTTTAGCCAATCTTTATTAATTGAATGTTACCCTCAGGTGTGTTTGCAGTTCAGTAATGACAGCACACTTTTGTATAATAATTTTTTTTTTTTTCACAAAAAGATTTTATTGAGATTGAACACAGTTACAGCAAGAACACTGAGCACATAAATCAGTGCGAAACAGAAAGCTTTTCCATGACAAAAATACATGACGTAACAGTATCATGAACAGCATTACAATCTGGGTCATGGGTTGTTCGGAGAGTTACATTGTGATAACCATAAAACTAACAAGACTTTAAGGGGGACAACTTCTAACGTTTGTACAACATGTTATCTCATGACGAGACGCCCTAATGGCAACAAGTTTGTTATGCTCAGTTATTAGCCATGTGGACCATTATCAACGGGTCCATTCACCGCTTGGGTGGTTGGAGTGAACTTGTGAACCAATTGAATCAGGGTCGGAGGGTCTCTGGTGGGGTTATTGGTGGTTCTACTAGTACAATTCAGGCTCCTAAGGGTAGGAGTCTAGTGGTAGGCTGGAGAAGTTATGGGAAAGGTGGGGACGGGGGAAAGATCGGGGTAGAGAGGGAGGGGATGGAGGGGTAGGAGTAAGGGAAGGGGGGTGGGGTGCTGGGGAGGGTGGGGTGTCGCTCCTCTCTCCTCCCCTGCCTGTATTTGGTCTTCCTATTTATGCTTTAATCTGAGGTATACATGGGACAATTTACGTCGGGAAGTGTGATTTGTATTCGTCTGTGGTTTTAAAATGGGTCCAGCAGGCCCACGTCGAAGTGAATTTCTGTATGCGATCTTGCGAGATGAAGATTAGTTCTTCTATGTCTTCAATTCTTACAATTCTTTCTAACCACTCCCTAATGGTTGGGCTATGCGTCGAGCGCCAGTGCACTGGTATGCATAGTCTGGCTGCGTTAACCATATGCATTGCTAGTGATTTGTGATAGGATCGGTTAGACAGGGTTGTATGATGAAGCAGGTATTGTGCCGGGCTGTAGTCTAGGGTGTATGTGGTCACCTTTTCTATTATGGAGTGTACCTCTTTCCAATATGGTTGGAGTGCCGTGCACTCCCACCAGATGTGGATCATGGAGCCTATATCCCTATTGCATCTCCAACATACGTTTGGGATTGTGGGTGTGAAGTGGTGCAGTCGAGATGGTGTTCTGTACCATTTTGTCACAATTTTGTATCCATTTTCCTGTATTGCTACGTTCATTGAGCCCTTGTGTGTGTTTGTGAGGATGGTTTCCCATTCTTCGTCTGTGAAAGTCGTCTGTAGGTCTTTGCTCCAGGTCAGGCGTGCATTGTCTGTCTGTGAGGGGTAGCCCTCGTCTTGTAGCAGAGGGTAAATTGCTGATATTAGGTGTCGTTGCGGTTCAGTTTGGGAGTAAATTAGTTCAAAAGGTGTGAGGCTCCTTGACCAGGTGTCTGATGTGTCAGTTGAAGTGAAAAAGTGCAGCAGTTGTCTGTAGGACCAAAAGGGGAAATGTTTTGTGTGGGAGCTGGAGGCTAGATGTTCCTGGGAGTGTATTTGGCCTCTGTGGTAGAAGTGCAGTGCTAAGACTTCTTCATGTGGCCATTCTCGTATCAGGAAGGTATTTGTGTCACCCGGAGGGAAGTCAGGGTTGCCTCTTAATGGAGTCAGTGGTCCTGGTCTTGAGGAAACCTTATAGCGTTTCATAGCAGTAGTTAAGGCCGATAGCGTAGGGTGAATAAGTGGGTGTTGTTTGGTTGGTAGGGGCCAGTGCTTCGGGGAGATCCAAGGAAGGAGATGTAGGGGCTTGTTCAGGAAGGAGTTTTCTAAGTTCACCCAGCATTTCCCATGTTTATGGGTTTTCCAATCTATCACTCTGGAGAGGTGACAAGCCAGATAGTACCGATACAAATCCGGGAGTGCAATCCCTCCCTTGGTTTTAGCGTTGGTCAGGCGTGCATATTTAATTCTTGGGGGACTGCCTTTCCATATAAATGTTGAACAAGCAGCTTTATAGGTTGCGAAAAAGGTGGGGGGCACGGCTATTGGGATTGTCTGCATGAGGTAGAGAAGGCGGGGGAGAATGATCATTTTTATCAATGCCGAGCGGCCAAACCAGGAGATATTGAGGTTGGCCCAGGTTTTAAGGTCTAATTGAATTTTGGTCAGGGCGTGCACAAAGTTAAGTTTGTATAAGTTTGTGAGGCGTCTGGGGATTTCTATGCCAAGGTATGTAATGTTTTCTTCCTTCCACTGGAAGGGGAAGGCATCTTGGCAGTGTTCCACTTCTTGTGGGGAAAGGGATATATTCAGTGCGTGGGACTTAGAAAAATTAATTTTTAGATTAGACAGGCGGCCAAAGTGGTTAATGTCTTGTAAGAGGTTTGGTAGGGAGGTTCGTGGTGATTGCATTGTCAGTAAGATATCGTCCGCGAACGCGGCTACTTTGTATTCTTTGTTATTGATCGTTATCCCCCGAATGTCAGAGTTAGCTCTCAGTCTGTTTAGCAGCGGTTCCAACGTGAGTACAAAAATGAGTGGGGATAATGGGCACCCCTGGCGAGTTCCATTGCTTATTGGGAAGGCGTTTCGACAGGAGGCTATTCGCTTTCACCTTCGCTGAGGGATTAGTGTAGAGAGCGTTAATATGCGTACACATGCGGGGTAAGAGACCAATACCTTTCAGTACCTCTCGCATGTAGTCCCAAGCCACCCTGTCGAACGCCTTCTCAGCATCGAGGGAAAGAAGAAATCCTTTAGTCTCAGTCGAGGTAAGCCAGTGATGTATGTTTAGGGTGCGTATGGTGTTATCTCTGGCCTCCCTGCCGGGGATAAAGCCCACTTGGTCAGTGGAAATGAGATTGGGGATCAGGGGTAATAATCTGTTTGCAATTATTTTGGCATATAATTTTATATCTACATTGAGCAGAGAAATGGGCCTGTAATTGGATACTCGCGAGGGATCTTTGTTTGGTTTAGGTATGACCGTTATATGTGCTTCTAGCATATGTCCTGGGGAGGTGGATGGATCTGAGAAGGAGTTAAAGGTCGATAACATTCTGGGTGATAGTTGGTCTGCAAAGGTTTTGTAGTATATTAAGGATAGACCGTCTGGACCTGGGCTCTTTCCTGTCTTCATTTGTTTCATGGCTAGCGTAAGTTCTGCCTTGGAAAGTGGTGCTTCTAGGGTTTCAGCTTGTTGTTGTGATATTGGCTTAGGGCAGTATTGGGACAGGAATTCTTTTATTTGGGAGGTGCGGTCAATGGCATTGGGCGAATTCGGTTTGCTCTGTGGTAAGTTATATAGACTAGAGTAGAATTTCTCAAAGTGTGAGGCTATGTCTTCATTTTTAGATAAAGTATTCCCCTGGTCAGAGCTTAAATGGTGGATTGTGGTCGACGTTTTATCAGTTTGTATAGTTCGTGCTAACAGTCTTCCACTTTTGTTACCGTGTTCGTAGAACACTTTTTGTTGGAGAATGTACCTCCGTCTGGTGTGTTTCCCGAGTTCTTCCTTCAGTGTGGATCGGGCGTGTAATAAGTCTTGTAGAGTGGTTTGGGAAGTTGATAGTTTGTGGGCTGTCTCGAGTCGATTGATTGTCTGAATGAGTAACGTGATCTGTGTCTGTCTTCTCTTTTTTGCCGCAGTAGCTAAGGCTATAAGTTTCCCTCTTATTACACATTTGTGTGCCTCCCAGAGTGTAGTAGGGGTAATATCTGCAGTGTCATTTTCCTGGAAATATAAATGAAGTCGGTCGTTAATTTGTTTTAGTACCTCTGTGTCTTTTAGGAGAGAGGGGTTCAGTTTCCAGGTTTTAGTTGTTTTTTTGGTCTCTGGGAAAGTCAAAATTATTGTGATGGGGTGATGGTCGGATAGGAACATTGGTTCAATGGTAGCATGTGACAATGATGATAGGTCTGTCTGGGATAGAAATATATAATCAATTCTGGAGTATTTTTGGTGTGGGAAGGAGAAAAAAGTGTAGTCCTTAACCGTCGGATATAGAGTGCGCCAGGTGTCGTGGAGGGATAGGTACTGTAGTTGGAGCTTGATCTGCCTCAAAGCCTTGAATGGGAGGGCCGAGGTGCCAGTGGATGAGTCTAGTGTAGGGTTCAGTGGTGTGTTGAAGTCGCCCCCTAGTATCAGTATACCTTCCTGAAATGTGCTTAGTAAGTCGCAAACTTTTCTAAAAAAGGTTACTTGGTGTTCATTTGGGCAGTAGACATTTGCTATCGTAATTGGTTTGGAGGCGTATTTGCCCTTTATAAAAATGTATCTGCCCTCCTGATCAATGATAGAGTCTGTAAGCTGGAAGTCTGCTAATTTTGAAATCAAAATAGATACCCCTTTGGTTTTGGAGAGAGGGTTTGTAGAGTGGAGAGCTTGTTTATATATGTGGTTGGTCAATTTGGGGATTGTTTTAGTTTTGAAGTGCGTTTCCTGTAGTAGTAGGAAGTGTGCCCTGTGTTTGGTCAGAGCCGCAAGAGTTTGAGATCTTTTTTCTGGGAGATTTAAGCCTTTCACATTAAGTGATAGGCACTTGAGCGTGAGTTGGTCAGTGGACAGTTTACTTTGCATACTGAAGAAGTACTAATTGCTTTTAAGAGGCCTTATGAAGTCCTTTTGTGGGTTCAGTTAAATAACGAGGTAGCTATAAGGAGCGAGCACGGAGGGGGGAGAGAGGAGCGAGATCCCTTGAGTTGTGAGGAAAGGAGAGGGGAAGGGTGAGAGTTTAGGGTAGGGGAAGTACTGACGAATGGGGGTATAAGGTAGTGGAAAGGGTGGGGAGTAAAACGTGGGGGATCTAGTCGGGGTCAGTCCAGAGGACGCACCTCAGAGTACGTTCTGGGGCACTACTGAGGTCTATTGGCCGGAGGTGGACTAGGCGTGCCTATCCACCTAGAAGGAGGAATCCGGAAAAATAGCACAAGTCCGTGTGGACTGCTATGTGGGGGTAGTGGTCTGGAGGGAAAAACAGTGCTGTTGCACTGAGTGGACGAAGAGCGGTATTCAGGAACTTCTAAAGGGCAGTTAGAGGCATGTGTTATTATGTAGCTTCTTAGGAAGCAGAGGGTTCACAGAAGATGTGTCGTCATGGGAGCTGGGTAATTAGGTCTGACCATTTGCGGGTTAGCTGAACTCTATTTATTTTATATATTGTAAGGCTAAGGAGCACGTAAATCACATATCGCGAGTACAATCGTAAAACATCTTATATGCTGAGAAAAGGGGGGCGAAGGGAAAGAGGAAAGGAGAGAAGGAGGGGGGAGAAGAGAAAAAGGAGAGAAAAAAAAAAGGGGGGGGGGGAAAGGGAGGAAACCATGTTTAAGGATGGTGGTACATGAGAGAAGCCGTATTTGGGGTATAGGGATCCTCTCAGATCTTATATTTGGTGTTAAACGTCTCAGACCTGGTATGTGTACTGGTTTCGAGGCCTGGGAGTTCCTGGTCTCGGGATTGCGCCGTCTTCCCACTACATACACAGTTATTTTTATCAAGGGTGGCAGGACCTCTTGGTATATGCTTAAGTGAGGCTAAGCGGATAAGAGAGGTTGTATTTAAGTACTCTTCAGGTCAATGATATCTCTTTTTCCCCCCCCCCAACCTGGGCGTTGGGGTGGGGCGGTACGAGATCGAGATCAAAATATTATGTCCATGTAGGTCTGACAGCATGTCGTCGGAATCCGCCATAGCAATCAGGGTATTTAACCTCCCCTTTTGCTGAAGCCTATCCGAGGAGTCATTGCGTGGTGCATAATGGGGTGTGTGCGCTGGTACCTTAGCTAAGAAGGATATACGGAAGTCTCTGGAATCAAGTTGACGGCTATAGTATCTAGGAGTCAATGAGAAATCGAACCTCTTCGGACGTTGGGTCTTAAAGTGCAGTTCTGTTGGTTGCTGGCGAGTTCCGGAGGTCGCATTTCGTTTGAAGACTTGTGGTCGCTTTGTGGATCTGATGGCGTTTCGATAGTTGTCGGGTCGATCAGATGCTGTATGTGGAAGAAGAAAGAGACGAGCAGAAAAAAAAAAACGACAAAAACAAAAAAAAACAAAAAAGGGGGGGGGGAGGGGTGAAAAAATACACATGGGGGTTGGAGTGGAGAAGTTCTTGTGGGTAGTGGAATAGAGTCAGTCCGATCCAATGTCAAAAATAAAAAATAAAATGAGGGGGGATAAAATTTCCCATGACGTTAGAGAAAGTCACATCTTATGCACCTGGTTGGTTTCTGCGCGGGGTGTCTGGTGGTCCTGGGCTACGTCTGGATGATTCCCGTCGGGGGGGTCGGGCTTCAGGAGACATGGGGTCCAGCCTGCGACGTCTGGAACGGTGTCTTTGCGTCTTGGGAGAAGCATCGTGTGACACTTGTTTCCACGGTTCTGTGGGGAAGTAAGATGCATACCACTCAGGGATATTCATTGGGGGAATGTCTAATTGTTCGCAGAATGTGGGTAGATCTTCTGGGGTTCTGAGGAGAGCTGTACGGCCCCTGTTGGTTGCAGACAGGCAGAAGGGGAATTTCCATCTGTATTGGATATTGCGTGTTCGCAATATTTCCAGCAGAGGGCGCAAGGATCTTCTGTTTTGCAGGGTGATTTGGGAAAGGTCCTGGAACAGTTTGACTTCATTGCCATTAAACAGTATGCGGCCTCTGTCCCTGGCTTTCCTGAGAATTTCCTCTTTGAGGGGGAAGTTTACAATACAACACACAATGTCCCTGGGGGGTTCTGTGTCCCGTGGAGGGGGTCTCAAAGCTCGGTGTAGGCGTTCCATTTCTATGGGTGTATCTGCAGGGCGGCCGAGAAGGTCATTAAAAATGGCGCAAACAGCGTGTGGTAGTTCGCCTTGATCTATCCCCTCTGGTACACCTCTCACTCTTACATTGTGCCTGCGTCCCCTGTTGTCTAAATCCTCCACGTGTCTGTGGAGTTCAAACACCAGTGGTAAATGATGGTCGTATGTCTGCTGCACTTGCCTTATTGCTGATGCATGGATCCGGGAGTCTTCCTCTATATCAGAGATTCGGTGGGCCATTGAGTGTATCTCCTCCTTTAGGTCCGATATTGCCGTCATCATAGTGCTTTTAATGTCCAGAGCGACTCTCTGGAGGTCCCTCTGAAGGTCTAGGAGGCTCGGATGCGCTGCGCTATGCCCCTCCATCAGTGATTCCGCCGCGCTGTTAGGTGAGCCTGGGGATGAGGCCTGTGAGCTCCGTGTAGCTAGGGAGGCCTGTGAGGCCTGCGCCGCCTCGTGTTGCGTGGACTGGCGGGTCCGGAATAGCTCCGGTATGTTGCCGCTTAGGAGGGTGCTCGGGTCTTTTTGTGTGCGAGGGGTGGAGGAGCTTCTGTTGGACTTTCCCATCGTGGGTAAGTGCCTCTAAGCCCTGGGGGAAGCTTTGTTTCGTCCTTGTCGTGCGGGAGCTCTCTCAGCAAGCCGCCATCTCGGGTCCCGTCCAGGCCACGCCCCCCCCCCCCCCTTAGTAAATTACTTCATTATGCTGTATTATGCTTATACCTAAGAAGCCTATCTGCCCCCCACCTAACAACTCTACATTTATCTTCTCAATCAGCACATCGCCCACAGTTATTACCTCTTGTATCTCTTGACCTTCCCTCTTAGATTGTAAGCTCTAAGGAGCAGGGCCCTCTGATTCCTACTGTATTAAAGTGTATTGTATTTGTACTGTCTACCCTCAAGTTGTAAAGCGCTACGTAAACTGTTGGCGCTATATAAATCCTGTATAATAATAATAAAAATAATTAATATGCTCATCAATGTAATGCTGTGATAAACACGACAAATCCCAGAAGTAGGGTCATATTTATAAGACAGTGAATGTGACATTTACCAAACATTCACTACTGTTGTATATTGCTGCATGTGTTTCAAATTACATTAAATCACCTCCATTGAATTTGGTGGAGAATGTCACATTTACTGCTTTGTAATTACACCCATAAGATATAAGATTTATACTTTGCTTCAAAGTAACAGTGTTTTAAAACTGGTCAACTGAGCAATGTTATGGAAATTTTTCTTATTTTTTTTTTTTTTTGCTTTTTATGTTTTGAATTTAAAATGAATACAATAACTGTTCTCAGGAGACAATTCCACCAAATTAAATCCTTTTTTGCCCAGGAACATATATATTTGTTGATTCTTTGTCATTGGTAATATTATTGCTGAATCAGTAGACCCATAGATGAAATGTAAAATTTGCTCTGATCTATTAAGGGTAAACAGTTGCTTGCTAGTTGGGTTTTGTCTGCCCTCAGGTTAACGGAATTTATGGATCTTTTGTAGCATAGTACTGCTGAAACTGCACACTTACTGGCATTTGTATAATAGAGCTGTTTAGTTTCAGGTAGATAATACCAGCAAGAATGCAATGCACCAGGCATAAAGTATGAAGTTCAGAAAGTTCTAAGCCTTTGAAGGTACAAATAATTTATAAACAGAGTACTTATCAAGATTGATGAAATTTTTAAGGGTGCTTAATTCACCAGTCAAAGCCTTACGTATTATTATTATTATACACGATTTATATAGCGCCAACAGTTTACACAGCGATTTACAATGTATAGGGGGGACAACACAATTACAGTACAGTTTAATACAACAGGTACAGGAGGGCCCTGCTTGTAGAGCTTACATTCTAAAGGGATGGGGTGGTTAGATAAGTTAGTTATATCTTCCGTAAGTTAGATATGCATCTCACCACGGGCCTTCAGATCCTTTGGACCCTTTGGATTTGGTATGGGTTTTAAGGGGGAACCCCATGCAAAAAGCAATAAAAAGTGGATTCCCTTCCCTCCAAAAATCCATACCAGATCCTTAATTAGAACATGCAGTCTGGATGGCCAGTAAAGTGTGGGTGAGCATGTGGTCAGGCCATGGGGGGGGGGGGGGGGGGGGGTGTATCTTGGCATGGCAAAGAACTTTTATACCTTGTTAATAAGGACATGGGCCTCTTTTCCACAACCCTGGCTCTGCTGTTGTGGAGGTCTGGGGCCAGTTGGCTTGTTGGAATCTGGGGATTCCCAGATATGTAAGTAAATGGGCTGGGTGCAGATGTCTGTTGCTTCCTTATCAACCACTGACAGCAGGAAGCTGTCATGTTTGTCCACTCCAAATGCTTTTAATGTTCAGCATTCAAAAGAACTTTAAGCGTTCACACTCAGCTTATCCTTACTAACCATTACTTTGATTAATCCATAAATGTAAGGGGTGCTACAGAAATTCTATATAATAATGATTAGGTGCAGATACATGTAGGTACCTGTGCAAACAATTTGTGTAGGCCTACAACTTATGAGTCAGTTTCAGTTGTGCTTTCAGTAGACATATATGTAATGCTTTTTATCTTCCATCTGCCATTAAAAGCAATAGAAAAAGCACTTATTGTGCTCAGTAAACATCACTTACAAGAATAAATCTTGGAGTTTCTTTCTTACTATGCCAAACTACTATATCAAAGTTAGTAATATAAGAGCTTTTTATATTGAAGAGTAGAAAATATTAAGCCTAGAATGGCCCTGGAAAAAAATTATTCTGATGACTACCCAAAACTTATGATTTATGTTTGAAGAACCCGTGGCAAAGCACGTTCCTGGAAAACCCACAGATGGCTATTTTTGAATGACACCCGATGCCACAAGAATTAAACATCCATTAATAATGACTTGATGAACCATGAACATAAGACAATTAACTCAGTGCTTGCTGTAATCATATTAATCTTCAACTACTTCAATCTGTGTATTTAAACCAAAGCGTCAAAAATTAAAGCAGATCAACTTAATCAAGTTCCCTTGAGTCTGTCTGGTCTCTGCGTAGCTACATATTATCTCTTGAATTACGTATCACTGACTAACAGGAGACGGGTATCTGTACCTGATCTAAAATATCACACAACAAACTCAAAAAAGGCAATTAGAAGCCAAAAGACTGGTTAACAGTATTGGCAACAGGTTTCCTGCAGCTAATTTTTTCCCCGTTAGTGACTTACTATGCCTTGTATTATACTATGTTTCTGTGTGGAGTAAAATATCTTGGAAAAACAGCAGGCCCTTGCTTCCTTATGTAAAGCTGTCCCCCTGGTCAATGACAATGTTATAACTGTTGGGGGAATTATAAGACGCAGATCCACACAATGAATAAAGCAGAAGCAGGGAATTTCTGTGGGTCCTCAGGCACCACTAACTATCTAGTAAGAAGAACAGTGAGCAGCACAGCAATGACTTCACTAATTTTCCCGCCAATGTTTGACCATTCTTCCAGAACTGCATTTGTGAGGTCAGGCACTGATGTAGATGAGAAGGCCTGTCTCACATTCTCTGCTCTAATTCATCCCACATGTGTTCTATCGGGTTGATGTCAGGAGACCAGTCAAGTTCCTCCACCCCAAACTCGCTCATCCATGGCTTTATGGACCTTGCTTTGCGCACTGGTCCAAATCATTTGGTGGAGGGGGAATTATGGTGTGTTTTGTAGGCCCCTTGGCCCCTTAGTTCCAGTGAAGGAAACTCTTAAGGTACCAGCATACCAAGACATTTTGGACAATTTCATACTCCCAACTTTGTGGAAATAGTTTGGGGATGGCTCCTTCCCGTTCCAACATGACTTCACACCAGTGCACAAACAAGGTCGGTAAAGACATGGATGAGCAAGTTTGGGGAGGAGGAACTTGACTGGCCAGCACAGAGTCCTGACCTCCACCCGATAGAACATCTTGGAATGAATTAGAGACCTTCTCGTCCACATCAGTGCCTGACCTCACAAATGCATTTCTGGAAGAATGGTCAAACATTCCCATAGGCACACTCTTAAACCTTGTGGACAGCCTTCTCAGAAGAGTTGAAGCTGTTATAGCTGCAATGGGTGGGCCAATTCAATATTGAACATTACGGACTAATGCCCGAACACACGGTCGGAAATTCCGACGGAAAATGTCCGATCGGACCAGGTTGTCGGAAAATCCGACCGTGTGTGCGCTCCATCAGACTTTTTCCGTCGGAATTTCCGTCATACGCAACGAACGTCACCACGTTCAGAATGATCGGATTTTCCGACAACTTTGTCCGACCGTGTGTATGCAACACCAGTATCGGACAAAATCCGTCTGAAAAAATCTGACGGATTTTTGTGGTCGGAATTTCCGACCGTGTGTACGACTGGGATGCCATTAAAGTTCATGTGCGTGTAAAGGCAGGTGTCACAATACTTTTGGTAATATAGTGTATATGAGGTTAAAGCGTGTGAGTGCCTAGTCAAAGGAATTACATCACTATTTTTTAGGAGCACTTTAACGCAAAGGATAACATTTTTAAGGTACTGATTAAACACTACTAAATATATCGTCGTATGAGAAAGAAAAATCTTTACTTTTAAAGTGCAGGGTCTCTTTAAAGATTTTCTAAAAAGAAGCAAGCATTAGAAATTAAATAGCCAAGTCCAAAATGTTAATTCACGGTGACACGGACACTTTCAGGAAAATTACTTAGATTGACTGCTCTATGATCAATAAATAATTCTTAATTGCAGCGTTTAATAATTAAAGGTGATATACCATCTCAGCATTTGCTGTACATGAGAAGTAATGGAAGGAATTTTATTAAGTTAATAAGCAGGACAGATAATTTAAAAGTCCTCTTAATCTCCTTTATCATCTCTTACATCAGCCAACCGTTGCTGATCTTCCGCTTGTTGGGGGGTCATAACAGACCTAATTAAATGGAAATGGAAGACACACAGAAAGGCATCATCTCATTAAAAGCCATTAGTCATTCGATGGAAATGCTTTTAATGATAACATCTGTTATTTTACTTATCCAGAGAATGAACAGTAGAAACCTTCCTCTGTTGTTTCTGCTGTGATTGTTTTTGTAATGTTTTTTTAATTTGCTTCCATCCCTTATTGAGGGAACTGGGCTAAAAACAGATTGTGTGCATAGCCTGGCATAGGGCCTGTGAAGCCTCTATGAAGCTCGAGCTGTTTAGTGAGAAGGTTGTTTAAAAGAGGAAATTTCTTTAGAGGTGAAATTGTCTGTCATTTATGTATTCAGGATGAGAGTAAAGCATGAAAAGAAGAAATCATGGATGAAATTCTGCTGGGGCTGGAAAACAACCATGAAATACAGCTGGAGAATTTGTTTTATTAACTCACTTGGTGCTGGAAAAATGGTTCCTAAACAATATTAATCCTATAGAACCATTTTTCTTACTTTTAATTAGCTATAAACATTTTAGAAAAGTCATTAAGCTCAGCTCATGAAACAATAACAACTGCTATTTTCAACACTAACAATTAAGTACTGAACAGCAAGATCCCGAAAGGGGTGAATGGCGGTGCGGTAGACCTTATGACGGTGATTTTTACACATAACTTTTAAACTCATCCCGACCCACCCGCTCATCGTTTTATTACAGTATGAGAGTCCCTGGCCTCCTAACAGGCCTCAGTCACAAACTATACTATACTATGGCCATTTTCCACCCCCTTTCTACCCTCTACCTTCTCTATACGCCTTAGGTTGCTTCCCATTACATGTCCTCCGAGGAAATGCCTTTATGATATTTTATAATCTTGGACATTGTTACCCCCCTTTTCTTCACTCGCCTGCCTGTACCGCTCCTGTATTAGGTTTGCTTGTTCAAGTTCACGGTGAAGTTTGTATCCTAAGAAAGTTGTAATTTTTGTATTGACTTGCTTGTCATTGTTATGCTGTTAACTTGCTAAAACTCAATAAAAATTATTGGAAAAAAAATAAACAATTAAGTACTGAAATTAATAGTCACATGGGTGAAAATAACAATTATTATGGCACATAACATACTGTATGCACTATAGCTCATTGAATTGATTCTACGGTTTTACCCCTTGATTTCCACTCAACACATATATGCAGCCCCACTGCACTGGGCTTTTTGCCATGGGGCTGCATATTTGTGTATCTCAGCGAGAGCCCGGGGCCCCGTACTAACGATTGGGACCCGGAACTCTTAATTCCTGGTCACCTTATCGCTGTGGTAGCCTTTGATTGGCTACCACAGTGATCAGTCACTGTGAAGCCCACCCCTGTTTTTCTTTCTCTGTGAATGGAGAGGAAAGATACATTGTATCTTTGTCTCTCCTAGCAGAGAGAGGTAAAAAGTGTGTGTAAAAAAATAAATATTAAAGAATAAAAGAAGACAATTGACTACTGTCCGTGACACTTTTTTAATTTGCACTAACATACAATTTTTTGAGGACAAGCTTTCGGGGTATGTATACTTCTTCCAGGTCCCAGCAGTACTGTTTCACAAAAGTTTTAGCAGAATATAAAAAAAAACAACACAATCTCTGAGGGAATGGAAAAAAATAAAAATAAAAACACATAAACAAATTTACCTGGCAATGGTAATAAAACTAGCATAGTTAGTGAGATAAGACAGAGGAAGAGCTATAGATAGGGGGGGGGGGATGATAGTCACAGAGGGGGTCGTAAAACTTTTGGATCAGGAAACACATATCTAAATTTGGGCCATTATATTTTGTGTCAAATAGAAGTATCATTCTTAGTTCAAAAGTTTTCTTTTCCTGGATAGTTCTGAAATTCCATTTAAGAACTTAAACATTGAGGTCTTCTATAGTGTGGTCCAGTTGAGAGAAATGATGTCCCACAGGTGTGCAGAAACTATCTTCCTTGATGGTATGTCTCCACTAATGTCGTGTACCTCATCCAATGCAAAAGATGTAGCAAAGGATCTTATGTTGGTGAAACAAGACAGAAGTTGCAAGTGAGGATGAATTTGCACAGACATACCATCAAGGAACATAAAAAAGATAGCTTCTGCACACCTGTGGGACATCATTTCGCTCAACCGGACCACACTATAGAAGACCTCAATGTTTTAGTTCTTAAAGGGAAATTTCAAAACTATCCAGGAAAGGAAAACTTTTGAACTAAGAATGATACTTCTATTTGACACAAAAAATAATAGCCTAAATTTAGATATGGGTTTTTGGTTATCCAAAAGTTTTACAACCCCCTCTGTGACTATCATCCCCCCCAGTCTATGGCTCTCCCTCTGTCTTATCTCACTAACTATGCGTCCGGTTTCCTGCATGTAGATTAGGGGTCGGTGCATGGATTAGGGGGGCAGGGCCCCCCCGCCACGTATGGATGGGCCGCCACTGTTTAGCTGTTTACTTGCAGTTAAACTTTATTATTTACCCCATGAAGTACGCGCTAAAATACTTATATCTATGTATTAATTTGTCTAGTCCCTATAATGTTATTAGTCTGTTAAACCTATGAGCGCATGCTACTGTTAGTATCACAATAATACGAGGTTAGCTATGAAACCAAACACAAACTGCTGCTAATAACACACTATCTTATTTATTTCCCAAGAATCAGGAATGCTAACATAAAGTAATAAAAGACATTACAATATCACAAGGCTTACAATCAAATCATATAATACAAGAATATCAAAGATACTTATCACAGGGCCCTCCTTGTAGTCTCGAAAAATGGCCGCCAGACCATGAGGTGACTAGAGACATCCTCTCATGACCCCATTCCCAGCAAAACAGAGAGAAGAGCTCTCTGCGAATTCCTTTTACCAAGCTCACTCATTCAAAACTCCCCCCCCCTTGCTTCGCACCCAATGAACACCAGCAAAAGGTGATCCAGGAAGTAAACTGCACTTTCCACTCAGGGGCTGTGCCTCTAGCCTGGAGCCGTCTTCACCGCAGGTGGGCCCAGCCATTGCTGGTGTGTTTTCCAACCTGGCTACATTCCAATCCGGGGGAATGCCTTCTGTCCTCAAAGATATTGGGAATGAATCGATGTAATATTACATGAGTTCATATTGAATCCAACACCCCATGATAAAGGATCAATGAGTCATTTTTCTCAAACACTCCCTAAAGTGTATTAAAGGGATTTTGAACAAAATTTGTTGCAAATTCCTACCTTTTTTTATTCTGAAGAAATCATGTGTGTTTGTATGTGTCCATGTGTTCAGTGAGTGTAATGGGAGTGGTTTCATAATTATCTATCAGCTGATGCATCTGCAGGGCTCTAATGAGGAAAGCTGCTGGGCCTGCATCCTTTTAGATGTGATTTATTTTTGGGAGTATCTCACCATAAATTACATTTTTGTTGCAGGGGATGCCTGAGATCTGACTTATATCTTAGGGCAGACTTCTGGGAAAATCAGTGAGCCAATCACACAAGCAGGAAATTACACGGATTGTACACAGTCCGTGTAACAAACACCTCCAGGTAGCCATATTGCATTGAATTTTCAGAAAATTACATAGTTGCAGATTGAAAAGAAAAAGTAATTTTTAATAATATTCAATTACAATATGACTTGTGTAGTAATTGTATATGATATATTATTTTTTCTATTTTTGTTATTTCTCCCCAAAAGTGGAGTTACTCTTAAAGTATAACTAAACTATAACTGCATACGACTTCAAAAAAATATTTTTTTTTTTCTCTTTCCATACAGATTCTGTAGACTATTTCTGAACTTGCTGTAGATGCATGCAAGCGCCAACAATGAAGCCTGGTTCACACCAATTGCATTTTTAGTGCGTTTTCCTTTTTGCAGAAACATACAGTCCATTTAACATGGTTTCCTATGGGTCACGTTCACATCTATGCATTTTATGGAAAGGGCCAGGGACTTTTTTCTGGTTTTTGGTTCCATAGACTTCAATGGATCAAAAACGCGTATTGGAAAATGCAAAATGGAATATGCAAACTGCAACCTGCATAGGTGTGAACCAGGCCTAAATTAGCATCATAATTTTACTCTGGAGAGGGGAGATTAAGGAAGAAATGTGTTGAAATTATATGTTTGCCGTCCAACTCAGGATTGCACAACAAAGGGTGACCACTCTGCAGCTGAGTGCAGTAAACGTTGTCACCCTAGAAAAGAAAGCGTCTGTATATATAGCTTGCTGGTATAGTTTAATTGAAAGCAAGAAATATATAGTATTAATATTATATATTAAAATCCTTTAAACAACCCACTTTTTGTCCCTTGGGTGGCTATGCTGTCTCCACTGTATCTATGGTAGCAGCTATGGGTGCCACCCAGGATAGATATATCTAGCTCTTTAATACATTTGGGGTGATGGGATTATTGGTTTACACACATGAAAGATAGCAATAGTTTTTCTGTTTGCTCATCTCATGTTGCATTAGGCAACTCATTTAAGTTGAATAAAATACAACACACCTTAACACCCCTAAATATTGGTGTAGTTTCACAGTGTGTTGTGTAGCATATGTGTTTTGGAGGTGTGTTGAGATGACCCCTATGAGACAAAGCACATGTAGCACTTTTTCATGTTAGCTATGTTAAGCCTCATAAATACAATCGGACTTTGTACAAACTTTTCCGTGGATTTTTGTACAAAGGGCTGTCGGCCGGGAACTTGTATTGCATACACACGGCAGGACTTTTTCAGCCAACTTTCACCAAATCACGTGTTTTTTCTGCTCTTTACCGCCACCTTTGGTCAACTTCTGTATTGTTGTCTGATCTTTTGCATTGGTTCTGAGCATGCGTGTTTGTACTTTGTACAAAAGTCCTATGGTTTTCTGTACACACCATCGGACTTTGCTCCATCGGACTTTTGTTGCCGGAAAGTTTGTCCGTTTGCACAGCCAACAAAAGTCAGATGAAAACTGATGGAGCGTACACACAGTCGGATGTTGCCTCAAAACAGCTAATTTGCATGTTTGTTGTCAAAAAGTCTGATCGTGTGTATGGGCCTTTAGCTATCTTCCTGCTGTGGCCGATCCGACAACATCTTTGAAGGAAACGGTTGATTCATATCTATAGTGTTTCTCAGTTTTGAACACTTTTCAGCGACAAGCAACAGCACAAAGAAAGCAGAGGCTGACACCCCCCTGTTCCATGCATTCCTCTTTCCGTTTCTTGTCTTGGAAAAGTGTTCAGAGCCAAGACAAGCTGCAGCTACTAATCAGCTGTCTCCTTCAAAGCTGTTGTTGGATCGACTATGGCAGGAAGAGTACTCATAACAAGCGTTATAGAGCATTTAGAAACATGGGACAAAGTACTGCATGTACTTTGTTCTCTAGGGGACAGAACTATGAAATACAAATTATAATGATAGATTTTCTTTAAGGGAATATGACATAAAGAAAGCTTTGATGGGTGCAAATATTACCCAACTTGTGTGCTACTAGCACTAGTTTAGAGCAGTGTCTGTGTACCTATTCACTGAGCGATTGCTAGGATCCAGATCCTGAATCAGGGAATAGCTGTATCCATTTTGAAAGGCATTGTGCTTAGTGAACTGTCCCTAGAACATGTATTAACTTCCTAGTAAAACCTCCATATTGTTATAAATGTTCATTGATGTGAAGTGTACTCCAATGGCAGACCTGAAAATTGCTTTGAAATTTTGGGTCACAACATACCTTGTTCAGTATTCCCAATGTAATATCTGACTGCTAGGATATGAACACAAATTTCTTCCTATGACCTGCAGGTCAGGGATCAGGGTTTATTTGTCCTTCTTCCCAAGCTCCACGAGGTCATCCTACTGTTGTTAATTTAAACTACATTTTTTCAAAGATTAGATCTGTATAGCACTACTGCATACAGCATACATGAAAAAGAGTTCCAGATATAATTATGAACATTATAAAAAAAGATATAAGAATGCTAGATTATAATCAATGCCATCTCAAAGAAATATTTTTTTAATAAATTAAATATATTACCATTGTAACAGAAATATATCAGCATGTTCCCACACCCCTTTAAAAGCCAATTAGAGAACATCATTTTGAAGAAAAAGACAGGGTGACTCCATATTTCCGCCCTATGATTTTTCAATAACCTCTCCCCTGAACATTGATTAAATTCACTAGGTTCACACTGTTGCTTCTTGATGAGAATTTGAAATAAAGCACAGGATCTGCAGGAACAGAAGTATAAAATTACATTGCCTTATTATCTGATAATAACCGATGCCAGGGAGGACAAGGCACAGCAGCCAATTATGCTTCTGATTCTAATCTTTAAAATAAATAGTAAAGGTCGACATATATTCCTGAAAGATACAAACATGAAAAACCTAACTACCGATATTGCAATAATAAAACTTTTTGGATTTATTTAGTTATCTTTTCTATGTTTTAATAGGGTAGTCAAATGCTGAGCTAAAGCAGCTCAAAAAAAAAAAAAAAAAAAAAAAAATAATAAAAAAAAAAAAAAAAAAAAAAAAAAAAAAAAAAAATATTGGAAAAAAAAAAAAAAAAAAAAAAAAAAAAAAAAAAAAAAAAAAAAAAAAAAAAAAAAAAAAAAAAAAAAAAAAAAAAAAAAAAAAACAAAAAAAAAAAAAAAAAAAAAAAAAAAAAAAAAAAAAAAAATGAGAAAAAAAAAAAAAAAAACTTTTTGGATTTATTTAGTTATCTTTTCTATGTTTTAATAGGGTAGTCAAATGCTGAGCTAAAGCAGCTCAAAAGAAAGTACCTAGAGGACCCTTAAAAAAATTGTATGTATTGCATTACCAGGTTCAAACTATTTTTATATTTCAAACACTAGGTTTGTTTTGTTCTGTGTAGAACTTTGTGACTATATTAGGGTTTTCAAGCCAAGGAGTCACAAAAAGGCTTGCAACAGCACACACATTAAAAGCTCCTGTAGAATAGGCATGCGCGGGGGGGGGGGTGCCAGGTGTGCCTGGGCACACCCTAATCAAGCCATGCACTAGTGCCATCCAGTGTACAGAAGTGTGCGGGACAAATAGGATCCAAGGGAAGGAGGACCCACTGTGCCCTGTCACACACTACACACCCAGAGTAATCCATATCTGCCGGTAATCCATATCACTCCTACCCCCCTCACCCCCTCTCTCTCTCTCTTACACCCCCTCACCCCCTATCTCCCTCTCTCTCTCTCTTACGCCCCCCACTCTTTTATCCCTTTTACCTTCTCCTCTCTCTCTCTCTTTACCCCTTTACCCTCCCCCTCTCTTACCCCCTCTCTTACCCCTTCTCTCTCTCTCTCTCTATCTCTCTATCACCCCCCATCGCTCTCTCTCACTCCCCTCACCTCTTCTCTCTCACCTCCTTCTCTCTCTCTCTCTCTCATCCCTTTCTCTCTCTCACCTCCCCCCCTCTCTCTCTCACTCTCCTCACCCCCTTCTCTCACCCCCTCACCCTCTTCTCTCTCTCACCCCCTTCTCTCTCTCTCTCTCTCTCACCCCCTTCTCTCTCACTCACTCCTCTCTCTCTCATCTCCCCCCTCTCTCTCACCCCGCTCACCCCCTTCTCTCTCACCCCCTATCTCTCTCTCTCTCTCTCTATCTTTCTCTCTCTCTCTCTCTCACTCCCCTCACCCCCTTCTTCCTCACCCCCTTCTCCCTCACCCTTTCTCGCTCTCTAACCCCCTCTCTCTCTCACACCCACTCTCTCACCTCCCCCTCTCTCTCTCACCTCCCCCTCTCTCTCTCACCTCCCCCTCTCTCTCTCACTTCCCTCACCCCCTTCTCCCTCACCCCTTCTCCCTCACCCTTCTCTCTCTCACCCTTTCTCTATCTCTCACCCTTTCTCTCTCTCTCACCTCTCCCCCTTTATCTCACCTCCCCCTCTCTCTCTCTCTCTCTCTCACCCCTTCTCTCTCTCTCTCTCACCCGTTCTCTCTCTCCCCCCCCTCTCTCACCTCCCCCTCTCTCTCTCTCTCACCCCCTTCTCTCTCTCACCCCCTCACCACCTTCTCCCTCACCCCCCCTCTCTCTCACCTCCCCTCTCTCTCTCTCACCTCCCCCCTCTGTGTCACATAATTCATAGAGCTTGCCTACAGAGACGCTGAGAGGAGAAGGAGTTTAACCACATTTTCCGACTGCTGCACGCCGATATACGCTGGCACAATGGCAGTGGTGGGCAAATGGACGTAGCTATAAGTCCCCTTTAATTGGCGGGGCTAGCGGGCACGTGGGTGCCTGCCGGGTACAGCGTGACCGTGCCCGTTGGTCCCGTGGACTTGATTTCTGCTGGTGTCCGCGATCGTGTCATGGAGCCGCAGAATGGGGAGATACCTATGTAAAATAGGCATTTCCCCATTCTGCCTAGTGACATGACAGAGATCACTGCTCCCTGGAGCAGTGATCGCTGTCATGTCAGTGGTAGCCCATCCCCCACAGTTAGAATCACTCCATAGAACACACTTAACCCCTTTGATCACCCCCTAGTGTTTAACCCCTTCCCTGCCAGTGTCATTTACACAGTAATCTGTGCATTTTTATAGCACTGATCGCTGTATAAATGACAGTGGTCCCAAAATAGTGTCAAAAGTGTCCAATGTGTCCGCCATAATGTTGCAGTCATGATAAAAATCGCAAATCACTGCCATTACTAATAAAAAAAAAAGAATAATAAAAATGCCATACAACTATCCCCTATTTTGTAGCCGCTATAACTTTTGCGCAAACCAATCAATATGCACTTATTGCAATTTTTTTTACCAGAAATATGTAGAAGAATACATATCGGCCTAAACTGAGGAAAAAAATTTTTTTTTATATATTTTTGGGGATATTTATTATAGCAAAAATTTTAAAATATTTCTTTTTTTTTTCAAAATTGTTGCTTTTTTTTGTTTATAGCGCAAGAAAATTAAAACTGCAGAGGTGATCAAATACCACCAAAAGAAAGCTCTATTTGTGGGAAAAAAAGGACGTCAATTTTGTTTGGGTGCAACATCACACGACTGCGCAATTGTCAGTTAAAACGACGCATTACCAAATCGCAAAAAGTGCTCTGGTCAGGAAGGGTGCAAAATCTTCCGGGGCTGAAGCGGTTAAAGAGGTGAAGTCAGTACAGGAATCACTACTTGCAGATATCAATGTACTATGGGGTATGTAGTCTTTAGCAATTAAAAGTAAACTGCAGAAGATAGGCTGCCAAAAATGCAGGGAAGCCAGGAAGCTGTGGAAAGAGATGGCCAACAGACAGGTAGCACTCACAACATGAAAGGTGATTTTTCAAGTAAGCTTATAGTAGATTGTCAATAATAATAAATGTTTGTATTTATAATGTTTTAAAAGGTTTTATAAGTTTTATAATGCTGATGTTTTAACTTCTGGTTAGGTACTATAAGTCATTCAGGTGGCTGTAAATCCACCTGATCACTTGCACATGCAAGTAAAAGTGCTGCACCCTCCTACCTGAACCCCAAACCATGTATCCCTGACTTACCTGTCCCTTCTGAGTGCCTGGGATCTCCATTGCAGGTGTCAGGAAGGAGTGCATTGACAGACCAGCAAACATCTGTTCACTGATCTCTGTGAAGTATGAACCTGGAAGTACTCTGCTCTGAGCACATCCAGGTCCAAAGCTTTCAAATCCTGGCCAGAATTTAAGAAGCTGACCAGAACAGTATGTGCCCCTCACGTACACACAGATGCAAATGCCCGATTCAAGTGCACACAATGATTATTATGCCTCACATATTAGGTGTCACCACGCCAACATTTACCGTTTGTTCTAAGTTGATGCGCTGTAAAAGCGTTTAAATCATCGTAACTTTTGGTACTATCGTTTTCACTATTTCAGGAATGCAAACAATTTTGAGGCTTCACATATATGGTTTCTGTTTACTCAGTACAATCTCATCTTTATATTTTACCAAGAAATTGTATTATATTGTTTTTGTGAACATTAAAAAATTGATTTTTGACAAAAAATATAGCTTTGATAAACAGTAGTGCAATTATCACTTGACATAAACACCAGAATTGCCACTATTTTATACTACAGGGTCCTTGTTTCAGAAAAATATAATGTTCTGGGGTTTAAAGGAATCTTCGGGCCTAAAATGTGCATTTCAATGTGTGCTAAAAAGAATGGCTTTGGCAGCTCTAGGGCTAAATTAGCCATCTAGAAAATGCCACGATACAAAGCTGCACAAGAACTTTTCTGAAAATGTCATTCCCATGTTAGTTCAATACCTTTAACTAGTTTTAGGCTGGGTTCACACCATTGTGAATTGGATGCGGATTTCCGCATTCAATTCGCAATAGCAGGAGATTTTGTCTCAATGGAGCTGGTTCACATATCTCTGCTGCAGCTCCAGAGAAAATTTACACAGGAGCCCTGTGCGTCTTTTGGTCCGTTTCAGGACCAAATTCAGTCAAAAATTTGAGCTGAAATCATACCTGAAACGGTACACCAGAACGCACGGGACCCCTGCTGGGAGCCGCATCGGTATTAGGTGTGAACCCAGCCTCAAAGCCTAATGCCGCGTACACACGAAGGGACTATCCCGCGGGATTATCCGCTGGACCGAAGTCGAGCGGATAATCCCCTCGTGTGTGGGCGCCGGCGGACTTTTTTTGCCCAAAGTACGGCGGACTAAAGTTTTAAGTTTTGTTTTAAAATTATCCGCTGGACTTGGCAGTCCGGCGGACAATCCGGCCGTGTGTAGTATGGTCCAGCGGACCAAAAAGGACGCATGCTCAGTAGCAAGTATTTTTCTAGGATTTTTCGTTTTCTAGTCCCGTCGTACGTGCTGTACGTCATCGCGTGAACCGTCGGACTTTTTGCGTGATCGTGTGTGGTCAAGTCCGTTCGCTTTTTAGTCCAGCGGACCCAGCTGGAAAGTCCAGCGGATTGTCCGCTGGACTTAGGTCCTCCGGCAAAAGTCCGTACGTGTGTACGCGGCATAACTCCAACTTTGCTATCACTTTAAATAGTTCATATGGAGCATGCTGCCCCACATGAACTTCCTTTCCTAATACGTGCGGCCTTTGTCAGCACTGTATAAACTGTATATAGCAAGCTGTGTTCTGACAGCTTTCTGGGGTCTTCCTATCTGCTGCTGGAACAAAATTGAGTCTGGTTGAGTGCTGCTCAGTTATTCACAGGAAGCTTTATATTTTATCAATGCATGCAAGGCTTCCTCTGATTGGTTGAGGTGGATATTGTGATGTCATCTGCTTGCCTCTTCGCCTTGGCCAATTAGAGTAAGACTTGTAATCACTGATAAAATACAAGGCTTTCTGTGAATGTATGAGCAGTGGAGTTAGGCTTTCATTGTAATTCAAGAATTGACTCCCCTCAACCTTTTTGGCTCTAGCAATGTAGACACTGCTCTGGGGAAGGGATTCAGGGAAGAACACTCACTATACTCCACCCACTCAGTAACACCCACCGTATGGTCTGTAATGTATGTAATGTTGCAGTGAATGAGAAGGGGGTGGGACATGGAAGGAAGGGATGTGGCAGTGGCTTTGACTTCCATGGTTTCCTGCACAAAGTGGCCCCACACATTTCTCTTCTGCTTTGCATGGGCTGTCAGTAGGGGGATCTGCAATCGCTTTCCAATGCAACATCTGAAATTCAGGTAGGAAATCTATTTCACAATGTTTTAAGAACTGTTTTAAAACTATAAGAAGAGTCCTACTGGGGTGACAACAGCTCAATTTTAAATGAGAGCAATCTCATAACATTGTGCAACCTAGACTTACGTTATTAATCAAGCCGCTGTGTTTTTGAAATCTCAGCATAGAGGAGATATCGTATTGCATAGAACTGTGAGACAGATAGGCTGAAGTAGAAAGAAAAGCATAATTGGGACTGTGAAATCTCCTACACATCTTCATTAGGCATGAAGCAGCTTTGGATTGTGTAAGCTCCCTCGCAGTGTCATGTCACCTCAGACCTTATATTGAGCTAACTCAGAGCATAACATAATTAGTGTGGCTCAGTGTCCATATTACTTGCTAATATCAGCTTTAAATTGCTCAAGAGAAAAATAATATTCTGCAGGTTGACTTTTCTTATGGTGTGAGACAATAACCTTTAAAATCCAGCTTGCAAAATTGTTGCTTAGGGCATATATTATGCAAGAAACTCTGTATGTTGATTAACCACTTCATAACCAGGCACTTATACACCTTCCTTCCCAGACCAATTTTCAGATTTCAGCGCTGTCGCACTTTGAATGACAATTGCGCGGGCATACAATACTGTACCCAAACTACATTTTTATCACTTTGTTCCCAAAAATAGAGCTTTCTTTTAGTGGTATTTGTTCACCTCTGGGATTTTCATTTTCTGCTAAACAAATAAAAAAATGACTGAAAATTTAGAAAAAAAATAAAATTTCTTTGGTTTCTGTTACAAAACTTTGTAAATAAGTAAGTTTTCTCCTTCACTGATGGGCACTGATGGGGCTACACTGACGGGCAGTAATAAGGTGGCACTGATGGGCACAGAAGAGGTGGCACCAATGAGGTGGCACTGATTATGGGCACTAATATGCAGCACGGATGGGACACTGATAGGTGGCACTGATTTGCATCACTGATGGGTACACATAGG
Source organism: Lithobates sylvaticus (assembly GCA_028564925.1). Lineage (NCBI taxonomy): Eukaryota > Metazoa > Chordata > Amphibia > Anura > Ranidae > Lithobates > Lithobates sylvaticus. The sequence goes on from CM053027.1 coordinate 110,011,302, forward strand.
TGGCACTGATGGGCACTGAAAGGTGGCACAGACGGGCACTGATAGGTGGCACGGATGGGCACTGATAGGTGGCATGGGTGGGCATAGATGGGCACTGATAGGTGGCACTGATGTACACTAATGGATGGTACTGATGGATGCCAAAAAATAATGCCTGCCAATCAGTGATACCCATTGTGGGCACTGATTGGCATCCATTGTAGGCACTGATTGGCATCCCTGGTGGGCATGTGCGGCATACCTGGTGGTGACTAGTGGTGGCACCCCTGGTGGTCCTGGTGGCGTCCCTGGATGCTGGAGGAGGTGGAGGGCGTATAAAAGGACCTGCCGGCCTGTATTTATTTTCAGTGGTCAATACCAGAGTGGAGAGATATGTGAGGCACTGTCCTATGGAGGTAAAGAAAAGTTTGGCTTTGTTTTATTCCTCTCCTTTTCTGATTGAAAATTATGTGGATTGTATATCACTGAACTATCCCTTCTCTCATCTGTTGTCAATTAGGATTTCTAACACCTTGTGAACTTCCCTTTGGAAGATTCATCTCCTATTTATGAAACAACTGAATGTCTTTTTGCTATTTGAATAATCATTTTTAAACTTTGGATTTAACTCATTGGCCATTCCATACATATATATTTTTCATATCTATAGTTTTTGGTAGCCTTTGAAAATATCTTCCTACTCTACAGCCTATTGCCATTGGAGTTCCTATATCCCGCTCTGTGGTGTACCAAATATCTCCTATTGTCAATATCCTCCTGACATTTGAGCCGCCAATTTGATGTGTATAGGATATACATTGTTTTCAGGTGGGGAACATTTGAATTTAGCTCTTGGGGACTATGTTTTTTTGAGAGTTTTTTGATGTGTTTATATTTTTCATTATGATGTTTATATCTTGTAACGATTTTTGTATGATTCTAATATATTGTTCTCAACTTGTAGTGACAACGCATTCAGTACTTATCTCTTGAGAAAGCCATCACATGGCGAAACATGTAGAGCAAGAAAAATACTGCTATCTATCTATCTATCTACTATATGGTTATTGTATGATGATATCCTGATGATTTTATTTATGCATAATAAATTTAATATTGTTATATATCGGTTTTGATTTGTTTATGGCACCCTAAAAAATCCCACTATTTCTTTCCTATCATAACTTTTGCAATAGTTGGTGCCAATGTGCATGTACAATATCTACAATCAGAAAGTAGAGTAATTGCACCAATTTAATATGTATGGGAGGTGTGCCAGGAAAAGGCATTTGCTGTCCTAAAAAATAACATTACAGCAAGGCTGCAGTTTGTTATTGAATTTTTGAGCAAAAAACGGGGCTTCTGGAACAATGTGCTTAGGACTATTCAAAGATATAGTTGTTGTACCACAGTAACAATAGACATATTTGGCGAAAACTGATGACAGCATTTCAGAAGAAGAATCTCATACCTTCTGTGAAGAAAAGTGGTGGAAATATGATTTGGAGTAAGTTTGTTTTTTCAGGGCCTTGGCAGGTTGCACTCATCAGGTCAACTATAAATTTTGCCTCATATCAAAGTGTGTTTAATGAGAATGTGAGGCCATCAGTCTGAAAGGAGAAGTTGGACTAGAAATAGATCTTTCAGTATGATAATAATCCAAAGCACACTAGCAAATTTATCAAGAAATGGCTCATATGGTTTTGGACTGGCCTAGTCAAGTCAAGCCCTGATTTAAATCCCATTAGAATGTTGAAGGGGGGTTTGAGTTAAGCAATTTATGCAAGGAAACCCACAAACATCTGGGATTTCTGAAGGAATTAGCATGGTTAGGTTATAAAAAATATCGCAAGCTTTGAACATCTCACAGAGCACTGTTCAATCCATCATATGAAAATGGAAAGAGTATGGCCCAACTGCAAACTTACCAAGACATGGCCGTCCACCTAAACTGACATGCCGGGCAAGGAAAGCATTATTCAGAGAAGGAGCCAAGAGGCCCATGGTAACTCTGGAAGAGCTGCAGAGATCCACAGCTCAGGAGGGAGAATCTGTCAACAGGACAACTATTAGTTGGGCGCTCCACAAGTCTGGCCTTTATGCAAGAGTGGCAAGAAGAAAGCCATTGTTCAAAGAAAGCCATAATATGTCCCGTTTGAAGTTTGCGAGAAGCTATGTGGGGGACACAGCAAACATGTGGAAGAAGGTGCTCTGTTCAGATGAGGTCAAAATATAACTTAAAGCAAACTAAAAGCAAAGTGCTATGTGTGGCGGAAAACTAACACTGCACATCACCCCAAACACACCATTCCCACCGTAAAACATGTCAGTGGGAGCATCATGTTGTGGGGATGCTTTTCTTCAGCAGGGACAGGGAAGCTGGTCTGAGTTGATGGGAAGATGGATGGAGCCAAATACAGGGAAATCTTAGAAGAAAACCTGTTAAAGTCTGCAAAAGACTTGAGACTAGGGGTGAGGTTCACCTTCCAGCAGGACAACAACCCCAAATATACAGCCAGAGCTACAATGGAATGGTTTAGATCAAAGCATATTCATGCGTTAGAATGCCCCAGTCAAAGTCTAGACCTAAATCCAATTGAGAATCTGTGGCAAGACTTGAAAATTGTTGTTCAGTGACGCACTGCATCTAATCTGACAGAGCTTGAGCTATTTTGCAAAGAAGAATGGGCAAAAATGTCACTCTCTAGATGTGCAAAGCTGGTAAAGACATACCCAAAAAAGTCTTGCAGCTGTAATTGCAGCAAAAGGGGGTTCTACAAAGTATTGACTCGGGGGGGCTGAATACAAATGCACGTCACACTATTCACATATGTATTTGTAAAAAAAAAATTAAAACCATTTATAATTTTCATTTCACTTCACAATTATGTGCCACTTTGTGTTGGTCTATTACATAAAATCCCAAGAAAATACATTTACGTTTTTGGTTGCAACATGACAAAATGTGGAAAATTTCAAGGGATGTGAATACTTTGCAGGTGCTTCGGCAGCGGTGCCCATTCATTTCAGTGGGCAGGGGCGTTTTAGGAGCGGTGTATACACCGCTCCTAAACCGTCCCAAAGATGCTGCTTGCAGGACTTTTTTTAACGTCCCGCAAACACACTGCTCCAATGTGAGAGCACTCGGGCTTTCACACTGGGGTGACAGGAGAGGCGCTTTACAGGCTCTTTGCAGGCACAATTTGTATCACTAAAACGCCTGTAAAGCGCCTCAGTGTGAAAATAGCCTTACTATTTTTTTTTATAGGAGCCTGGAAAGCATCCGCTGATTGCAGGTGTCATGCAGGACTCCTACAGATTGTCAGTGTAAGCTGTTTGCCCACAAATTGTACAGGCAGTCAGTTTTCACAAAGACAGGAAGACTCAATAACTACTCGAGTGCCCTGGTAGTTCATTGGTAGTTCCACCCCTGAAAAACAACCCCACACCATAATCCCCCCTCCATCAAATGATTTGGATCAATGCACAAAGCAAGGTCCATAAAGAAATAGATGAGTGAGTTTAGGGTGGAGGAACTTGACTGGCCTGACATCAACCAGATAGAACACCTTTGGGATGATTTAGAGCGGAGACTGCGAGCCAGACCTTCTAATCCACATCAGTGCCTGACCTCACAAATGCACTTCTGGAAGAATATGCAAACATTCCCGTAGACACACTTCTAAACCTTGTGGACAGCTTTCCCAGCTGTTATGTCTGCAAAGGGTGGACCCACTCAATATTGAACCCTACGGTCTAATATCGCATACACACGATTTGACATTGATTGGACATTCTGACCACAAAATCCATGGATTTTTTCAGACGGATGTTGGCTCAAACTTGTCTTGCATACACACGGTCACACAAAGTTGGTCGGAAATTGCGATCGTCAAGAATGCGGTGACGTACAACACTTACGACGAGCTGAGAAACATTAAGTTCAATAGCCAATGCGGCTCTTCTTCTTGATTCCGAGCATGCATGGAACTTTGAGTGTCGGAATTGTGTACACACGATCGGAATTTCCGACAACAGATTTTGTTGTCGGAAAATTTGAGAACCGGATCTCAAATTTTGTGTGACGGAAATTCCGATGGAAAATGTCCGATGGAGCCTACACATGGTTGGAATTTCTGACAACAAGCTCCAATCAAACATTTTCCGACGGAAAATCCTATCGTGTGTACGGGGCATAAGACTGGGCTGTCATTAAATTTCACGATGCATGTAAAGACAGGCGTTCCAATACTTTTGGTAATATAGTGTATGTATTATTAACCTGTGAATATCTTCCCCAGATTAGGAACTGCACTATTTAATACATATACAGAACAAAGTAATTCTTGTCATATCTGTTTGTTCATTTTAATAAAATATGACAGATTTTTCATATAGATGTAAATATGTGATAGCACATCATTTCAGTTTAGTTATCAAACTCAGCTCTATCGTTTTCTTCTCCTGAAACTCAGTTTGGTTAAATTAGATTTGTCATTCAGACACAAAAAAGAAAGCTGAAGCATAAAGAAACAAATCATATAATGATACCTTGCAGGGGACTTATTATAAGAATTCATACTTCACATAAATCAATAGAACATGTGTCAGCCTCCAAAAATCATAGTTATTTTAAGTAGACAAAGTACTTATTGCTTGGCATGAATAACATAATTGCTTCTCTCAATCTCTGGACTAGATCAGTGTTTCTCACCAGGGTGCCAATCTAGGTTCCCCTGGGGTGCTCAGAGGATGGGACCCAGCGTTATGACTTGCCAGCCACCAGCACCATAACAACCAATGACACTCTAGGGCCAGGTTTTTACAGTGTCATTTATTGTTATGGAAATGGAGGCCAGCTTGCCAGCACTGTGGCAACACATGATTAGAGTCACCCCCCCCCCCCCGCGGTCTACACTCACCGATCCACGGTCCCGCAACTCACCGTTCCACGGTCCCCACACTCACCACTCCACAGCACGGTCCCTCTGTGGCTTCCTCAGCTTCTCCCCCCAGCCAATCCGATCTGCCTCCTGTCCTGATTGGCCGGGAGGAGATGATGGAAGACAATAGTGAGTATTGATTCGCTATTGTCACAAGTGGGCGAGTGGGCTCTGCGCCCCGAGCCCAACCTTTTTCAAGACAATTAGAGCCTCTGGCTCTAATCATGTGCTTGGGAAAAAAAAAACTCGGACAAACATATGAGTCCGGTGCCCCGCATGCATCTCGCATGCAAATTAGGAGGTGCCCCTAATGGACCAGCCGCTCCTGCTCTGACGTGAAGAAGGAACTGTATACAGTACATGGCTTATTCCTGAAATTCAGTAGTATAGAGAAATCCACCGCTCCAGGATGATCCACCCAAACTCAATCTCACAGCTGTTCCTATGGATAGAGAACCCAGGTGCAGGCACGGCACAAGCTGATAAAGATGCAAATTAAGGACTCTGAACGGCCGCACTCCAAGAAAAATTCAAAAGCCTTTATTGGTAAAATGCTGAACCACACCAAAATAGGTCACAGCAAAGCAGGCAAATAGCTAACGCGTTTCACACTACCAAGACTGCTTACTTTGAGAATATAGCTATGAGTAAGCAGTCTTGGTAGTGTGAAACGCGTTAGCTATTTGCCTGCTTTGATGTGACCTATTTTTGTGTGGTTCAACATTTTATCAATAAAGGCTTTTGAATTTTTCTTGGAGTGCGGCCGTTCAGAGTCCTTAATTTGCATCTTGCATCTTACATGGCTTATTCCTACAGGCTTTTTAAGTAACCAAAAGCTCCACTTTAAGCTGGACTAAGATGGCTGCCAAATTTATGAAAACAAAATATATATATATATATATATATATATATATATATATATATGGTGTTACTTTTGAATATCAGCAATGCTTTTAGTTGACAGGGAAAGTTAAAAATGTGATATATCCTGTTAATGAGACATTGCATTGTTTTAAAGCTCTCCTGACCTGTTCTGACTATTCCAGCTGCAAGATCATTAATCTGAAACTTAGATCCATTATTAGCATCCATTTTACTCATATCTGACATTAATTTAATTGTGATGAAAGGACATTAAAAAGTCAGCAGACAATGAAATTAGTATTACATTTAATTGGAATGTGGCCCTAAAAGCATGAGGTAAATTAATTAATTTACAGAGAATATTACATTATGTGGTGAAATTTTTATTGCTGATAAAACTGATAACTGTATTTGTAAGACCATGCTTGGCAGCTGCAGTACTATACACGATTGCACAAGAGCATACAGTTCACAACATACAGAATGTAGAAAAATAACATATTAACCATCAACACGGGGACAAGGTGCTTTGGAGGGAGCTTTGAGGGCAAGCGGCCTGGTATGGTTCAGGAGGGCCCCCCCTTTCCTGACCTGCCATGGCTGCTTGCTTGGATAAGGGTCTGGTATTTTATTTTTTATTTTGGCATGGAGTTCCCCTTAATATCCATACCAGACCCGAATGCCTGGTATGGACTGGGGGGGGGGGGGGTGCTTACACATGAAAATGTTGATTGCAATACACGTTACATATCAGTACGCACGCCAGAGTGAGAGCAATAATTCTAGCACAAGATCTCCTCTGTCACACTAAATTGATGATCTATAGGGGGCTTTTGAAATGCCACCTATAGAAAATATAGGGTACTGAAGTTTGCCACCATTTCACAGGCCCACACAAATTTAAGGTTTGGCATGTTGGGTATCTATTTACTCGGTGCAACTTCATCTTTTATATTTTACCAAAAATGTGGGTAATTTATTAGGGGTAATTGCCCTAAGATTTACTTTAGTGTATTTTTTTTAATTGCACTTTCTAAACCTTTGCGTTAATATTGTGTGACATAAAAAATTGAAACTACCACTATTTTATTCTCTAGGGTGTCTGCTTTCAGAAAACATAAAATGTTTGGGGGTTTTGTGTAATCTTCAGCCCTAAAATCTTTTTTTAAACCTATGTGCAACAAAAAGACTAAAACGGCTCTGGTAGCGAAAAGATTAATAGTAAGTCATGTAATAGTGCAGATTTTCTTTGTGTTTTTTATTATGACTACACTTATGGCTTTAATGATTCAGACATGCTTTGGAGACAAGATAAAATGATTGGGGGATCTTAACCACTTGCTGACCACCGCATGTACATTTATATCGGCAGAATGGCATTGACAGGCAAATGGGCATACAGGTACGTCCCTTTGAATTTGCCGCCGTGCCGTTGCAAGCTCTGTGAGTCGGGTCGTGGGTCCCGCGGACTCGATCGCCGCGGGGATACCCGTGATCGTCTCACGGAGAGAGGAAGAACAAGGAGATGCTAATATAAACAAGCCTCTCCCCATTCTGCCTAATGACAGTGTCACTGATCATAGCTCCCTGTGTTCGGGAGCAGAGATCAGTGATGATGCACACACAGCCCCTCCCCCTGACAGTTAGAATCACTCCCCAGAACACACTTAGCCCTTCCCTAGCCCCCTAGTGGTTAACCCCATTCACTGCTAGTGTAATTTTTACAGTAATCAGTGCAATTTATTCACACTGATTGCTGTAAAAATGACATTGGTCCCAAAAATGTGTCAAAATTGTCCGATGTGTCTGCCATAATGTCGCAGTCACGATAAAAATTTCAGATCGCCGCCATTACTAGTAAAAAAAAAATTATTAATAAAAATGCCATAAAGCTATCCCCTATTTTGTAGACGCTAAAACTTTCGCGCAAACCAATCAATAAACGCTTATTGCGATTTTTTTTAACAAAAATATGTAGAAGAATATGTATCAGCCTAAACTGAGGAAAAAAAATTTTTTTTTTTATACATTTTTGGGGGATATTTATTATAGCAAAAAGTAAAAAATATTGCTTTTTTTTTCGAAATTGACGCTTTTTTTTTTGTTTATATCGCAAAAAATAAAAACCAGAGGTGATCAAATATCACCAAAAGAAAGCTCTATTTGTGGGGAAAAAAAGGACATCAATTTTGTTTGAGAGCCACGTCGCAAGACCGCGCAATTGTCAGTTAAATCGACGCAGTGCCGAATCGCAAAAAGTGCTCTGGTCTTTTGCCAGCCAAATGGTCCGGGGCTTATGTGGTTAATTCCTTATAAAAATAAAATCTGTAAACAATTCACTCTCAGCATGTCCAGCAAGCTATGTTTAAAGTCCAGGCTGCTGCTGCTGCTGATCTTCAAAAGTCATTTATTACGTGACACGTGGCATAAAATGTGTTCAGCACGATTATGGAAACTAAATGATTTTAGAGTGACTATTATTACTTGATGTTTTCTCGCAACTTGGGTTTCGTTATTTTAACTTGTTTGGCTTTAGAGACTCCAGAATCCCAAATGTACTAGATGCAGTAAATGTTTAAAATAAACAAGGCTAACAATTATATAGAAAAGGGAAAAAAATGCAAGCTTGAGCTGTGCATATTGATCCCCTGTACGGTGTCTGCGGGTCTACCCACAATAAATCAGTCCTCCTGAGCAGAGACAACAAATTACATTTCCACCACTATTAAATGGTGCAGTGGGGAGGCAAATAAATCATTATTGTTGTTGTTTTTGTGGCAGCTTCACGCTTATTCCACAAGAAATGTCCATAAGCACTGAAGCATGTTCTGCGGCTCAAACTGCTGAGAAAGCTCTCCATCTATTGACATATTTTGCCAGTCAGGTGTTTTCACACAGACCTCACAACCAAATAATTACAGTTTTTCACAGAGGAAAACTCTGAGTTTTAATTATATACCACCATCTAATGCCGCGTACAGACGATCGGAAATTCCGCCAGCAAAAGTCTGATGAGAGCTTTTGGTCGGAAAATGCGACCGTGTGTATGCTCCATTGGACTTTTGCTGGCGGAATTCCAGCCAGCAAAAAATTGAGAGCAGGTTCTTCGGAAAAAGCTTCGATCGGAAATTCCGATCGTCTGTACCAATTCCGACGCGCAAAATTCCTACGCATGCTCGGAAAAAAATCGACGCATGCTCCTAAACATTGAACTGCATTTTCTCGGCTCGTCGTAGTGTTTGTACGTCACCGCATTCTTCAGCGAACTTTTGTGTGACCGTGTGTATGCAAGCCAAGCTTGGTCGGAATTCCATCGGAAAAACCATCCAAGATTTTTCCGATGGAAAATCCGCTCGTGTGTACGCGGCATTATACTCCATTGTTAAAGCTGGATTTGACTTTTCTTTAAATATTACCAACACGGTTAAGCATGGGAACAAACAATGAATTAAACATGTCATCATTCTGGGGTGATGTCTTCTAGACGTGTCATGATCTCTGTAAGCTCAGCCATGCATAGAACATGAAGAGCATCTTTATAGAGCAAACCTGTCAACAGATCCCCAAGCTCTTTTTAAAGTTAAATTGGCCATTACTAGTAGATGCAACATGAGCACTACACTTTAAATGGAAATTATAGCATAGTTTCTGTGAGTACACAATTTAAGCTATTATTATGAAGTCTAGCTGAAAGTAAATGTGACTTTCACATTTTTCATTCTTTGCTATGTCATACACATTTACGTTATTTTATATACAGTTTTGTAATTCTCCCTTTTTTTTTCTTATAAATTCTTTATTTTACAGTCAAGGAAAAGAACATAAGGCATTAAGTATAACATTACAAAAACAATGTTGAGAATTCTAATAACACATCCAATCTAAGCTCATACACAAAGGGCTGCTAAGTCCTCTATTAAAGGGACCATCGACAATCGTTTACAACAGTACACATTTTAGGATGTGATTCAGTAACGCCCTGCACATTTCCCAAACAATTTAATATTTTAAAAATAGATTTAGATATCGGTCCTACTGACGCAAACTGGATCTTGAAAGTGCATAAGAAGCAAGTGGTTCTAAACCCTTACAGACCACTTTGGCCTACAGGTAAGCCTATATTAAGGCTTACCCGTAGGTCCAAAAAATATCTCCTAAACCTACACGGTTTAGAAGATATTTGCAAAAAGACAGGCACCGCAGTCTACGGCACATGCGCCATAGACAGCGGCATGCAGGCGCACTGAGCAGGCCGCTGCTAACGGCGATATTCCGCTAGTGGTGGCTCCCGTGCGCATGCGTGAAGTCATCGCGACTCCGGCGAATCACAGTGCCGGTGCCGCGAGACCCGGAAGTCACTCCGGGATACATGGCAGCGGCGGAGAAGAAGAAGGATAGCTTCAGGGGCTTCGTTCTCAGGTAAGTTATTCATAATGAGCATACTAGCTCATTATGCCTTTGCCTTGCAGGTTGCATTTTTTTTTCCATTGCCTTTACTTCCTCTTTAAGAAAAGCAATGAGAGAGAGAGAGAGAGAGGGGTACCGGTAATTCTCCCTTTAGTGGCTATATGTAAGACATGCAATCCAAGCAATGTCCTTGTTAAAAGACCACTAAAGCAAAATGTATTGCAGGTTAAGCCAACGAACATCAATACAGTTATAAAAGTAGAGCTATGGCCTCCCATTAATAAAAAAAAGTGCAGCGGGTTCGTGCCTGGGGTCTGGTGCGTTCCTGTACACCGATTCAGGTCCTAATTTTAACCAGAACCGGACCCAAAGATGTACTAGAGCCTTTTTCAATCCAGACCGTGGCAGCCCCAGACATGTGGGAACTGGCTCCATTGCCTGTTTTGCGAATTGGATGCAGGGAAACTTGCATCTAATTTGCATATGTGTGAACCCAGCCTTAAAGTGTTACTAAACCCACAACAGTAAAATTTGTCTGTATATGCACTAAAGCATATACTCACAGTGGAACCTCAGGGGTTAATCCTCTGTATTGTGTAAAAAGGCTGTTTGATCCTGTCTTCTCTGATCCTCTCCTTCTTTCACAGTCCCCAATCTATTTTCTGATAGAACAGAGCCTTTGAGGAAGTCTGCACATGCTCAGTTTGGTGTGTATTGCTAGAGAGTTTTGTTTTTTTCTTGGGAGGGTGCATGTGAAGAGCAGAGGGGCAATCAGCACTGTCCAGACAGAGGGTCAGGGGTCCTGCAGCCTCAAAGGACACTCAGGGGAGAATGAAAACTCCTCCTACAAGCTTTAACCGGTGCTCTGCTGAACACTGATAGAAGTCACATGACTGCTCTAACTTCTGATGACAAAAGGTATTTAGCAGTTTATATTTACTAAAATAATTGCATTTCCATGTTCTGTGTACTGTAGGAGACCAGATATAGTGAATACAGGGTCCTGGATTTAGTAACACTTTAATAACAATTACCGTTTTTTTCTTAGTCCCCCTGCAAAGTCTCACAAATACCTGTTGATCCTGTCAGTGAAGTCCACTTAATGCAGCTTACCAGGGTGGGGTGGCAATGATGCTGCACTGCTCAGAAGAGCAGTGTTGCCACTCTCATCTAGGCTGTGTCTGTTTGCACTACAGTGGGATGAGAAGATGTTGCAGGGGGCGTGGCTATCAGTATTATCACTGCTGATTCACAAGCCTGTAGCTTGCCAGTAAGCACCTGGCCACATCTAGTCCTGCCCCCTGTTTTCTGGATTGACATGGCTACTACTGTTACTGAAACCTTCCCACTGTGAGCTGCATTGTCTGGGAAGGGGGAGTATGTGAGACACAAATGAAGGAGAAATTCTCTCAATCAGGGAAGGTAAAGAAAGTTTTTTGTTGTATCCTATCTGACACTAATTGCAAGTCAATAAGACTAATACATATATAATATTATGATAAAAGCAATATATAATGAACAACATGTTATTTGAATGTATATTATGTATTTTTTTTTCTCTCTTTCTAGCAACCCATTCTAACCGCACCGCTCTGAGCCCTTGAAGAAGCTGACAAAGGTGAAACGCATCAGTTTGTGTTATCCCTTCCTTGTGTGATGCTTCATGTACAATTGTATATGTGTCTCTTATATGGATGGTCAATGAGTAGGTACAGGGGGTCCCCGAGTTACAAACTCGTTAGGGACTGTCCTCCTGTTCTTAAATCGGAAATGTTCGTAAGTCGGCTGCGCATGCGCAGAACGACAATTACGGACATTTACGATGTTCCGTCGAATTCTGTTCTGCACATGCGCGGCAAATTACGGACATTTCCGATGTTTGCCGTCATTTTCCGAGGCTCCGTCTGGCGGCACATGCGCAGAATGGCCGAAGGTCTGCGGAAAATTGCAGAGGGTCCCCGCAGCGCCCGGTTCGTAAGTAGGAGAGGTTCGTAGATTGGGCGTTCGGAAATCGGGGACCCCCTGTAGTGAGTAACTGTAACTTGCAGTTTAATAAACAGGTGCAAAGTAGAATCAATACACAACAGGCAATGAAAGCTGCACAAACATAGACTTTTCAAAGGAATGTCTATGTGGATCAATCATTGCAACATGTGGCTGCAGAACATTTTCTATAACAATAGAGATTCTGGCTTGGAATCATTGCTTCAGTAAAATAGTTGAGAACACAAATAGTTACTGTACTTGTGCTAATCTTTATAAACACCATCCATCTCAACAAAGTCCAGGGTAGCAAACAGCTTGAGGGATCCAAGCTGCATGCAAATGGACTCAGGCCCATCCTCTCCACTGTTAACACCCCACATGCCTGTTTTGACAATGAAGGGCCTGTCACCTGACTGCAGATCACAGCTACCTCTGCCTCATCAGGTGTTATGTCTCTGAGCTGCTGAGAGAGGGAAACCAAATACGTATCTTCCCTTGGCATGTCCATAAACTAGGTAGCTGTAAGAGAAGGAGTCAAAGGGGCCTGCATCTGAGTCATAATCAATATTGAGTTGGCCCACCCTTTGCAGCTATAACAGTTTCAAGGCTGTCCACAAGGTTTAGGAGTGTGTCTATGGGAATGTTTGACCATTCTACCAGAAGCTAATTTGTGAGGTCAGGCACTGATGTGGATTGGCTCACAGTCACCGCTCTAATTCATCCCAAGGGTGTTCTATCCGGTTGAGGTCAGAACTCTGTGCAGGCCAGTCAAGTTCCCCCACCCCAAACTCATTCATCCATGTCTTTATGGACCCTTGCTTTGTGCACTGGTGTGCAGTTATGTGGGAACAGGAAGGGGCCATCCCCAAACTGTTCCCACAAAGTTAGGACCATGGAATTGTCCAAAATGACTTGGTATGCTGATTCCTTAAGAATTCCTTTCACTGGAACTAAGGGGCCAAGCCCAACTTCTGAAAAACAACCCCACACCATAATCCCCCCTCCACCAAATGATTTGGACCAGTGAACAAAGCAAGATCCATAAGGGCATGGATGAGCGAGTTTGGGGTGGAGGAACTTGACTGTCCTGCAAAGAGTCTTGACCTCAACCCGAAAGAACACCTTTGGGATGAATTAGAGGGAAGACTGCGAGACAGGCCTTTTCGTCTACATCTGTGCCTGACCTCACAAATGCGCTTCTTGAAGAATGGTCAAACATTCCAATAGACACACTCCTAAACCTTGTGGACAGCCTTCCCAGAAGAGTTGAAGCTGTTATAGCTGCAAAGGGTGGGCCATCTCAATATTGAATCCCATGGACTAATGCTGCATACAGACGATCAGACATTCCGACAACAAAATCCTGGATTTATTTCCGACGGATGTTGGCTCAAACTTGTCTTGCATACACACGGTCGCACAAATGTTGTCAGAAATTCCGATCACCAAGAACGCAGCGACGTACAACACGAACGGCTGGCCGCGAAAAATGAAGTTCAATAGCCATTGCGGCTCTTCTGCTTGATTCTGAGCATGCGTGGAGTTTTGTGCGTCTGAATTTCCAACAATGAAATTTGAGATCCAGCTCTCAAAAACAGCCATGCAGACCAATTTGATGCAGTGTGTGGCGTATGGTCTGAGCACTGACAGGCTGACCCCCCCCACCCCTTCAACCTATGCAGCAATGCTGGCAGCACTCCCAAAGGAATTCCGACAACAAATGTCCGATGAAGCCTACACATGACCCAAGCTCACATCGAACATTTGTTGTCTGAAATTCTGACCGTGTGTACGCGGCATAAGACTGGGATGCCATTAAAGTTCATGTGCGTGTAAAGGCAGGCGCCCCAATACTTTTGGTAATATAGCGTAAATTCTATTGGCTAATATAGATCATTGTCAAACTGAGAATTTCTTCCAACTAGCAAGCTGCAACAAAGATCATCAAAATGTTACTGAACTCCTTGGCTAATGCTTTCAGGGGTCAAAAGCACTATCAGTATTACATTTAGTAAGGGATATTACTAGTGTAGTATGGCCTTGATGCTAAATATCGCATAGAACAGATTTAAGTGTCACAATAAAACATTTATTCAACAAGCAGACATTTAAAGGCACTTTTCTTCAGTTAAAATACAGGATCCATGTATGCTTCTGTGTAATTACCAGGTTATTTGCCTCAGGTAATGGCAATTACACACAGTATGGAAGAAGCTGAACGCCATATGGAGGAAGCTCTCATTCTTTTTAGAACCATCTAATGTGTTCTGCTCTCTGAACTAAAGCTATTATTTTACCAGCTGCACAGGGCCAAAGATATGCCAGCAAGGCCGTTATTTTAGGGATGCTGAAAATACTTTGAAATGGACTCATATCAGTAGTAATTACTTTGAATAAAGAAAGGAAAGTTTTTTTTTAATTCCCATCTATTGCCTTCTCACCTTGATGTCTATTATAAAATATGGAAATCCTTTCCTTTTATATTTTAGCAAAGCCAGAAAATACTTTAATCTGTATTTTGGCATTTGCCGGTTGGCACCGCACACAGGTCAAAAAACGGTCTATGGTGTACAAACGTATTATGACCTTGTGATTGGAATATTACTGCTGCACCATGTGATGTGCTATTACTTTGGCTGTTGCACATTTACAAAATAAAATACCTGCCACAAAACAAATGTTTGTCTTTTAAACAATTGCATATTATATCATTTGATAAAGTATATTTATAGTAAAACATTCGTTCACAGCGCTGTCCTTACATACACATACAGTATGTGAGATAATATTAACCACTTGCTTACTGGGCACTTAAACCCCCCTCCTGCCCAGCTTTCAGTGCTGTCACAATTTGAATGACAATTGAACGGTCATACAACACTGTACTCAAATTACATTTTTATCATTTTTTTTCACACAAATAGAAAAAAATATATATTTTTTTATAGTTTGTTATAAAATTTTGAAAACAGGTAATTTTTCTCCTTCATTGATGTGCGCTGATGAGGCAACACTGATAAGCTGCACTGATTGGCACTTATAGGCACTGGTAGGCACTGATAGGTGGCACTGGTAAGCACAGATGAGGCGGCACTGATAGGTGGCACTGATGGGCACTAATAGGTGGCACTGGGAGGTGACACTGATAGGTGGCACTGATGGACACTGATAGGTGGCACTGATAGGCAAAGATGGTTGGCACGGATGGGCAATGGTAGATACTGGTAGGTGACACTGATAGACAGCACTGATAGGCGGCACTGATGATGAGGCACTAATGGGCACTGATTGGCAGCACTGATGGTCACTGATAGATGGCACTGGTGGGCATTGATAGGTGGCACTGGTGGGCACTGGTAGGTTGAACTGGTGGGCACTGATAGGCAGCACTTATATGCACTGGTAGGGTGGGATAGCAGCAATGGCTCTTCGTGATCAGGATCAATGTCCCTCTGACTGAAGCTGCTAATATGCTTTTCTTTTCTCCTAATGCTGTTAGCGTGGGGGAAAAAAAGCAGATTATGATCTTCTGTTTACATCACATGATCAGCTGTCATTGGTTGACAACTGATCACGTGGCAAGGGGCCGGGATCGGCCCCTTACTCTGATCTGTGATCAACCGAGTCTCATTGACTCACTGTTCACAGAGCGACCTGTGCACTTCGCGCAGGGTGCACGCAGGCAGCGCATTCTCGGGAGGACGTACATGGATGCCCTTCTGGAAATTAAGGCCCACGCTGAGGTGGATAAAAAAACATGAAAAAACAAATAAAGTCTCTCTATTCCAAATGACAAGGGCACAATCTTGTGAAAAATTTGTTCACCAAAATTGTGCCCAATATTCATCCACCAGTGACGCTTGTGATCAATCTGTGATCCTGTCAGTGCTCCCACCCAGATAGCAAGCAATTGTCCTGCAAGGTGGAAAATGATTTGCTAAGCTCTTGCTAGACTTGCCAAGCTTCACAAATTTGTTGCACAATTGCAGCAAGTCCAGATCGCATGACTCCAGATCAACTTTCTTTGCAAACATTCTGCAAGTCTGCTGAAATTTCTGGTTCAGTTATGCTGTGCAGTAGTCATCCCACCACAGGGGGTCACTGTGGCTGAATTTTCATGCTGTAGACTTGCAGAGCTATTGCTGTAGACTCACCACTGCAACTTTGCTCTGGCTAGAGACTTGACCACGCAAATTTGCTACAAATTGGAAAACTAGAACTTGTGCTTCAAGTGCTCTGCAAGTGTACAACATGCCAGTGAAAATGGGCAGCAAGTTAACAGACTTACAATTCAACACTACCACAAATTTTTGGGCGAGTTATCCTTTTTTGATTTTTGAACCTCTGTTGTTTAGCATAGGAGTCAATCACGCTCCCGGGTTTTTCTATATGCACAAATGCTTCTTGGAAGTTCCAATCCTGGATACCTCTTAAGGGGACGGAGCCACCCAAAAAAGTACCCAGCACAACAGGCCTAGGAAGAAAAGGACAAATCAAACATGGTACATTCTGAGGTCTGCAGCAAGACTTTAATTGTTTTTTTTTTTTTTTTCACGTCAGGGTTTAATAATACTTTGAAACAACTCTATGTAATATTTAAACTAAACCAAATCTATATTTAAAAAACTCCAGTAAAAAACTTAAGCTGGCCATACATGGATATTTTTTTATCCTCCATCCACACAAGTG
The DNA here is from genome assembly GCA_028564925.1 of Lithobates sylvaticus. Classification (NCBI taxonomy): domain Eukaryota; kingdom Metazoa; phylum Chordata; class Amphibia; order Anura; family Ranidae; genus Lithobates; species Lithobates sylvaticus. The sequence continues at coordinate 110,028,170 of CM053027.1, forward strand.
AGGTGGATGGAGGAATACTTCCTGCTGCGTTATTATATTCTGACAGTGGAAACTCCTCAGAATACACTGATCAGAGCTGCAGTCAATTGGCTCAGGTGCTGATCAAATGGAAATGTACCAACAATCCCATTAGAGTGGAGTCACTCATTATTTCAACTTCTTTCTAATGGGAACGGCCATTGATAAATTAAAGTTCAGCCAGTCCCTGTTGAACCAACAGAAATTAGATCCATTTTAGGCATGGCAAGCGTCATATAACTCCAGTTATTAGATACAAAATTTATAATCAAGCAATAAATATGGATCCATGTGTCACCACATAAAGCATTATAAATTCAAAGAGTTTAGTGCTTGTTACATACAGTAATATTATATGTGCAATTGTACTTGATAGCCAAAGAGAATGTTGATGTGTCTTTGTATCCAGTTGAAGTATTGTCACTACAAATGATTCCAGAATCTATAATCCACAAGGTCGATATATTATAAAAGTTGATACCCCACTCTGACTAAACTATAAACACAAATAAGCAGGTGATGCAACCATACATAAACCCACTTGCTCCCATCCATCAACAGGCAGTTCTTGATTGTTAACATATTCAGATGTAGATATAAATGTAAGAAAGCATGTGGTACAGGTGTTCATGCACTCCCCATCTGTCAACAGGCAGCACCTAGTTAAAGGTTTGTAAACGCAGAAGGTTTTTTTATGTTAATACATTCTATGCATTAAGATAAAAAGCCTTCTGTGAGCAGCAGCCCCCCTAACACTTACCTGAGGTCCCTCTCTGTGCAGCGATATCCATGAGTGTCTCAGCCATCTAAGATTCCCCCTTCTGATTGGCTGAAACACAGCAGTGGCGCTATTGGCTCCCACTGCTGTCAATCAAAGTCAGCTAGCCAATCAGGAGAGGGAGGGGGAGGGGTCAGGTTAGGCTCCATGTCTGAATGGACACAGGGAGCTGTGACTCGGTTTCGGTTTCCCCCAATAGCAAGCTGCTTGCTGTGGGGGGGACTCACCAGGAGGGAGGGGCCAGGATCACAGAAGAGGGAGCCGAGGAGAGAAGGATCCAGGCTGATCTGTGCAAATCCACTGCAACCGAGCAGTTAAGTATAACATGTTTGACTTTACAATCACTTTAAGATCACACTCAAGTATAGCTGTAAATGCAAAAGCTGTGAAGCTAGCAAGCAGGCTGTACACGTAAAAGCAAAAAAGTGATGTAAGGGTCTTAGCTGGGGCCCAAACTGTTGACAGGCTGACATGGCAATCACAGAATGGAGTAGTCCTTTATCCATGGCCCCTAAGGAGCAGCTATGCATTACGGGTTCAGTACATCCATTACATATTTTGACAGGTTAAAATACCGAAAGAAGTGGAAAAGCTTGTTCTGTTATTAGGTACCTAAGTGCTGGAGGCCAATGGAGAGAGGACTCCCCTTGCGGCTAAGTTCCAGACTCCCCTGGAGGTGAGACAGGAGGAGTTAGGCCCAAAGTAGCACAGGTTGCATGAGGAGTTGCTTGCAAAAAAGGCTCAGGAACACTGCTGATGTGGTGCGGGGTTGCTGCAGGCAAGTGGCACCTGTGAGATGTTGCAGTTAACTAGGGTCACTGAGACAGGGTAGTCAGTTCAAGCCAAGGTTCGTGCCAGGTGGGCAGCAGAGGAGACAAGGTCAGGTGGAAGCCGAGGTCAAGACAGGTAGCCGGCAGAGGAGATCCATTAAACAAGCCGAGGTCAAGGTCAGGAGGCAGTCAGGAGACAGGTCTGGAACAAGGGTCGATAATCAAGAATCACAGGAAACAAGGGAACGTTGGTAATGGTTGAAGATCAAACAACACTTCAGCCAAGGACTGGCTTCCTTATAAAGTCCCATGTGACATGCTGGCAGAGGTGCTGGGTCCTAGAGCCCTTCTCCTGCCCTGACAGATGCTGGGTCATAGAGTCCTCTTGCTATTGATGTCCTGACACCTGTGATGAGTCACTTGACCCAATTTCCCCTGAAAAAAACATTGTGCATTCCAGAAAACAGAAATGCTAGGGAGTGAACAATAAAATGCAGGCCCACTCAACTCTGAGAGGTTAGTTCTGATAGATAATTATACTCTGTATGCTTTTTCTTTTGATTATTGTAATATATCCAATGTCCCTCTCATATTTTAAGGTATCCATATAGCCAAGTGAAAGGATTAAAATCTCTTTCAGGTTTTTTTTGCTGTCTGTGTTCCCACTGGGGAGATCAACCCTCACTATTTCACCTGACCTCAAATGGACCCATTGTCACATGGACAGAAAGTGATCAGGGATTTAAGTTGTCACTGGAACAGGAGAGAAAGGGAATCTTCCACTGGAAGCACCAGATCAGGTTTCAACTGTCTAAGAAGGGTGAAATGTCAGCATGACAGGAACTAAAGTTACATCTCTCTACAGAGCCATGGATAGCAGTTAAAACCTGGTGTTTACCCTTCCCCACTCTATCCAGAACAAAAAAAAAGTGTTTGACATATATTTTAAAACACTGCCCTGAACTACTTATGCCCACTTTCGCAGCCTTTCATGGACGCTCCTTTCTCTTTTATAGCCACCATAAGACGCTTTGGGTATATTGGAGGCTACACACAGTTGATGATGTCAACCCTTCACCATGTCACAGTGTTCAGGCCTGATTACAAAGGGCAAAGTGACACTGTCTCTCTTTTTTTTTTTTTTTTTTTTTTATTATTTATTCTTTATTTATTTTATTTCCCAATACAAAATATAAAAAAATTATGTAGGAATTACAGTCAGAATATTTATCCAGTACATTTTCTTTTTCCAGCATTATAATACATATCAGCAATCTTTATCCCTATCCCCCTCTTCTCCCCCCCCCCCCCCCCCCCAATAGGGAAAAAATCTCTGTATGTATATATCTCTGTTTACAAACTGTTTTATTTTATTCTGTATTTCACTTCAGTTGTTACAGCTTCTCTTAGGCCCCTTTCACACTGGGGCGGTGCGGGGCGGCGACGGTAAAGCAGCGCTATATTTAGCGCTGCTTTACCATCGTTTTACCCGCGGTATGCGGCCGCTAGCGGGGTGGTTTTAACCCCCGCTAGCGGCCGCAAAAGGGTTAAAAACCTCCGCAAAGCGCCGCTGCAGCGGCGGTTTGCGGGCGGTATCCCCGCGGTTTCCCATTGATTTCAATGGGAAGGAGCGGTATAGGAGCGGTAAATACACCGCTCCTTCACCGCTCCAAAGATGCTGCTAGCAAGACTTTTGTTGCGGTCCTGCTAGCGCACCGCTCCAGTGTGAAAGCCCGCCGGCTTTCACACTGGAGTGAATGGGGCCGGTTTTTTCAGGCGGTATACAGGCGCTATTTTTAGCGCTGTACCGCCTGAAAACCGCCCCAGTGTGAAAGGGGCCTTATCCTAGTTTTGGGATTATTATAATGTGATGTTCAATCATGCCTATACTAGCTTATCCAAAGTATACATTTCATACATATCCCTTTTCTTTAAATGGTTCACAGATCTTACTCTATGTTTTCCCCTCTATGGGGGGGATCTCATTCTAACCAGCCACGGTCTCCACATTCTTTCAAATTCCCTGAGGTTTCCTCTTTTTATATAGACTGCTTTTTCTTTCCATATAGTCTCATTTATAGTGTTAATGCATTTGTTCACTTCCGGGGGTCTCCTCGACTGCCATCTCAACGCAATAAATTTTCTGGCTTGAAATAAGCATCTTAGTAACTGCTACTGTGATACTCTGCCCCTCCCCTGCTTTCTCCTTATATCACAATACACAGAGCCTAGCCTCCAACTCCAGATTTGTCCCATAGATCTAATTTATGGTGTCAAGAACCCCCTCCCAGTGGCAAAATAACTTTGGACACCTCCATACCATATGTATGAGATCTCCGGTCTCCTGCCATCTGGGGCATTTAGCATCAGGTCTCCTGCCATACATAAACAGCCTCTTAGGGGTATAATAGGCTCTGTGTATCAGCATCAAATGAGATACTTTCTGTGAAGGGGAGACTGATATCATTGGTCTCATCTCCATTATTCTCCTTCACTCTTCCTGAGATATTTCCCCTATATCCTCTTCCCATCTCTCCCTATCATTGCGGGGCTCCAGACCAGCAGTGGATCCATTACGTAGCTGTCCATATAGCTCAGAGATAAGCCCCTTAGTTGTATCCGCCTTAGATATCTTTTGGAAAAGAGGGGTTTTATTCCATTCTAATGCTTGCATCCTAAATTGGGCTTCTAAGGCGTGTCTAATCTGTAAATATCTATAAAATGAGTGCTATGGTATATTATATTCTCTTCTCAGTTCCAGGAAAGTTTTTAAAGTATTCCCTTCATATAACTGAATCAATCTATTTATGCCCTGTACTTCCCAGTCTTTAACCTTTCCTATTGGCAACAACTCCTGCTGGTTCTTGTTTTTCCAAAAGGGAGTATGTTCAAGTATCCCGCTGTACCCCATCAGTTTTCAATACCTTTGTTACCATTTTTGTTGTGGGATTCCTATAATAGAAATAATCTGCCTCCAACGCATCTGCTATTGTGTTATGCAATGCTCTTAAGAGCATTATTCTCCCATTTGCACTACCTCCTCCCAAGATATCACACCCCATTAACTGTTGCAGCTGTGCTGCCAGATAATAACTCTCAGGGTGAGGTACCGCTAAGCCCCCCTTCCCAGTCGGGAGCTGCAACGTTTGCAGCTGGATCCTAGCCTGTCCCCCTTTCCAAATGAACTCTCTGAACAGGGTTTCAATTTTATTAAACCATCTTTTGCATATCCAGACTGGGGAATTATGCAGCAAATACATTAGTTGTTGCATCCATATCATTTTTATCAGGCTGCATCAGCCTGCTACCGATAGACAGAATTTAGACAGTAGTGGTATTATGTTATTACTGATATACCAATTAGGATCTCTCGTCAGGAGTATCTGCAAGTATTTCAATGTATCTACTACCTCTAATTGGGGCATTCCTGGTATAATTGGGCTACTCCACCGTAAGAGCTCCGATTTCTCCTAATTTATCGCTAGTCCTGTAAATATTCCAAATTCCTCCACTATGCTCATTGCCTTTCTTAGAGATTACCCAGTGTCCCCCAAGAAAAGAAGGATATCAACTGCATACAATGCAATTCTTTCCTCCCCTGTCCTCCTCTGGCATCCTTTCATCTCAGAGCTCAATCTTATTGTTCTTGCCAATGGTTCCATCGCAAGGGCAAAGAGCAGGGGAGACAATGGGCACCCCTGTCTCGCCCCACCCTTTTCAGTTGAATCTTTCCAGAGTATTCATTGTTAATTCTAACTTTGGCACTTGGATCATTATACAGAATTTTTATCCATCCTATAAAAGAAGGTCCAAGCCCGAATTCCTACAGAACCCACCAGATATATCCCCACTCCAGGCTATCAAATTCTTTGGTCACATCCAGTGACAGCACAGCTCTTTCTCCCACATTCTCTGACGGGGATTACTTCTCTCACCTAAAAGATCATAGACACATTTAGTGACTACTAAATAAAATTGTATACATCGCAGAGGATGGAGGAGGAGGAATATATGGATAAATTCCTGGGGAACTTGGAGATACCGACCATCACACAGGGAGACAGAGAGGACTTAGAAGCCCCAATAACTCTTAGAGCACTTCAACAGGCAGTAGCTGGGATGGCTAATCAAAAATCCCCTGGCCCGGATCGGCTCCCGACGGAGATATATAAATACTATGGAGAAATATTACTTCCAGAGTTGCTTAGGGTATTGAGAGGAGCAGCGATGGAGGGGAGACTGCCTGCCTCGATGCTAGAAGCAACTATTATAGTGATACATAAAGAGAGGAAAGACCCATTAGATGCAGCCTCATTTAGACCAATTTCTTTGTTATGCTCTGACGCTAAAATATTAGCTAGGGTCTTGGCAGCCAGGCTGAATAAAATTGCTCCAAAACTTATTCACCTAGACCAAAGGGGATTTATTGCTAACAGATCCACTAGTATGAATAACAGAAGGACATTCCTGAACCTGCAGACACTGGAGGTTATTTACGAAAGGAAGTGCAGTCGGTGTAAATCTGAGGGGAAGATCTGAGATGAGGGGAAGCTCTGCTGATTTTATTATCCAATCATGTGCAAGCTAAAATGCTGTTTTTTATTTTCCTTGCATGTCCCCCTCGGATCTACAGTGACTGCACTTCCAAGTGCACTTTCAGTGCAATTTCAAGTACACTTTGCACGTGTAGTTTGCACTTGTAGTGCAAAGTGAATTTGCCTTTAGTAAAAAAAAAAAAAAACGTGTCTCTTTAATACACATTATGCCCAATACAGGCCATACATGAGTCTAATGCTTTCAAAAATATGAAATTTTGTGCGTTTTGTGATCCAATGGTGCTACCATTGATCTCGAAATACAATCAACCAAGCCTTCAACTTCACCTCAGAAAATAATTTTCGTGGGCCAGGAAACGTCTTTTCTTTCCAGGTCACAGCTCATGCGCATTTCTTTTTTGATTATATTTCTTCCATGATTGCCCCATCATTGATTAGACATTTTTTAATTTTTCAAAAACATTTTCATCATCTCCGATCACTCAAATTTGATAGCCGCATGAAAATCGGCCGTTGCTGCAGCCCACTAATGGTCCGAAATTAGAACGAAAATTCTTAGCTACGATTTTCAAAAGAAAATTCTTTTGGAATTTGACTCATGTACTGTATGGCCGGCTTAAAGAAAATAATCAACAAGCAGCTGTACAAAGAGTTGGTTTTTGTGTACTTTATTCTTTATTGAGTAGAAATTTTTTTATGCATCTAATTTACAATGGCACCTGCAACTTGATTGTAATTTTGAGAATAATTACGCAATTGTGCATAATTGACTGGGCAGCTTGGAAGCAGGTCTTTATAAATCTCCCCTACTGGTCTTTCTGGGGGGAGGGGGCGGGAGGGCAATAATATATTTTTCAAAAGAACACATTTATTGCCAAAATATTTTTTCTAATCAAATTGGTAAGACATTAGGTATATTTAACCACTTCCCGCCCGGTCAATAGCAAATTGACGTCCGGGAAGTGGTTTTGTTATCCTGACTGGGCGTCATATGACGTCCTTCAGGATAACAGCCGCCGCGCGCCCGTGGGGGCGCGCATCGCGGCGATCGGTGGAGCGGTGTGTCAGTCTGACACACCGCTACACTGATCTCGGTAAAGAGCCTCCGGCGGAGGCTCTTTACCACGTGATCAGCCGTGTCCAATCACGGCTGATCACGATGTACACAGGAAGAGCCGTTGATCGGCTTTTCCTCACTCGCGTCTGATAGACGCGAGTAGAGGAGAGCCGATCGGCGGCTCTCCTGACAGGGGGGGTATGCGCTGATTGTTTATCAGCGCAGCCCCCCCTCAGATGCCCACACTAGACCATCAGGGAAGCCCCCAGGACCACCAGGGAAGCCCCTAATACCACCAGGGAAGCCCCCAGCATGTGGATGGCCAGGTACATCCCCCATGGCCATCCACATGTTAAAAAAAATGCCAAAAAAATGCCAATCAGTGCCCACAGATGGGCACTGATTGGCACATCATATTTAATAAAAAAAAAAGTTAAAAAAAGGGATGCAAAAAGGGATGCCCAGCAATGCCACCCATTAGTGTCATCAGTGCCACTCATCAGCGTCCATCAGTGCCACCTATCAGTGCCCATCCGTGCCCACCCATGCCCACCTATCAGTGCCCATCCATGCCACCTATCAGTGCCACCTATATGTGTGCATGAGTGCCCGTCAGTGCCGCCTATGAGTGCCTGTCAGTGCCGCCTATGAGTGCCCGTCAGTGCCGCCTATGAGTGCCCGTCAGTGCTGCCTATGAGTGCCCATCAGTGCCACCTGAGTGCCCATCAGTGCCGCATACCAGTGCCACCTATCAATGCCCATCAGTGCCGCCTATCAGTGCCCATCATCAGTGCCACCTCATCGGTGCCCCCTAATTGGTGCCACCTCATCGGTGCCCATCAGTGCCGCCTTATCAGTGCCCATTAGTGCCGCCTTATCAGTGCCCGTCATTGAAGAAGAAAACGCACTTATTTACAAAAAAAATTAACAGTGACAAAGAAAAACTTGTTTTTTTGCAAAATTTTCGGTCTTTTTTTGTTTGTTGCGCAAAAAATAAAAATCGCAGACGTGATCAAATACCACCAAAAGAAAGCTCTATTTGTTGGAACAAAATGATAAAAAGTTTGTTTGGGTACAGAGTAGCATGACCGCGCAATTGTCATTCAAATTGCGACATCGCTGAAAGCTGAAAATTGGCTTGGGCGGGAAGGTGTCTAAGTGTCTGGTATTGAAGTGGTTAAGCAGAGCATCAATTTAAAATGCAGTAATAAATAGGAATGAGTAAGAGTTCTTTGTTGGGAAAAAAAAAAATACCAACCGGTTTTATATGTTATATCATCAGGTAAGGCTCAGGCTCCCTACAGGAAAATATTTTGGGCTATAAAGAAAATGTCTATGGTAACAGATGCCTACAGAATTACGTGGTACAATAAGAAACTTAAGTCACTCGACGGATACATAAAAGATTGCTCTGATTTAACGCGTCCACAGACACAGATAAGTACTGTCGCCTGCTTGCTTTTTCTCTCTTTATTTAATAAATACTGGCATTTTGTGCTTGGAGTAGGGAATAAATTAAAGTTACTGTCACAGTATCACAACTCAGAACTTTGGCAATCCCCGAAGCTCGAGATTTTGCACTGGCTGAAAGTGTAAGCGGTTAATCTCATCAAATCTTGTTGAATTAAAGTGTTTTTGAAAAGGGTGATCTCAAGCAAGTGTAGAAAAGGGAATAAAGCAAAGAATAAGCTTTAGACATAGTGTCTGATTTAAATATAAGGTAAGCAATTATTTAAGAATAGAAGAAACAGTTACATTAGGACAATCAAATGAAGGCCTGGGCAACAATTAAACTTCCAGCTAGTTATCATGAATGGTAAAATGCACAGTATATCTATATAAAACATTACAATAAGTGCCTATACTGCCTATATTTTTTTATCAAGTTGTTATGGGTAAAGTTCAGCTTTAAGTCCTTGCCCACAATTATCAGCAGCATTGTCAATCTGCCATGTGCTACAGTTGGCTGTTCGGCTGCATCTTCCATATTTTAGTTCTCCTTTAGCTTTTGGCAACTATGGTGTAGTGCAATTATGAAAACATGTAATTAAATGTCAAGTAATCCTGACAAGTAGACTGTGACCCATTTTCACTTACCATGTGTTAAGGAAAATAATGAGAAGCATCAATTATAGGGATGATGTTGCCTTTGTTAGGATCATTACTCCTGTCACTGAAAATAAAAACCCACAACCACTAAAAGTTGGTGTTCAGGTGGAATATCCCACAGTTCACCTCATGGATCGTTGGCAAAAATGTTTGCCCAACTCCTTCTGATTTTGGTTTTCTGTGTAAAATGTTGTAGAGTCTTTTAGGTAGATTTTCTTATAGGTGTTGCTTTACATATTTTTGCAAAATGATTGCATGTTAATGTATATTTTTTACACAATTGCATCTCTAATACCTATTCCTACTTTATTAGTCAAAATAGGGAGCTTTAAGTGGGACTTGCCCATTTGTAATTCACCCTTTTTTTCATTATCAAAATAGAAATTTTTGGGGTTTTGTTTATTTACCTTTTTTTCCTCATGCTTAAACCCCCGATCCCTGTCTCCAGTCTCGCCTACACAGGAATAGCATGTACCCTGCTCCTGGTGCCTCCTGGAATATACACAGAAGGTATCAGCTTCAACACTGCAGCCGGAGGAGCTGGGACCTGGCTGGGCATCATCAGGGGGGTCAGCTGCCAAAACCCAAAACGTAGGAGGGAAGATGTGATAGTGGACCAGCAGAGCCCAGCAGATCAACAATGGATTCGCTGGTTGTGTAGGTATGTTTATAGTGGATACCTTAGTGAAAATGATTAGAAGGGAAAGATCACAAGAGATGAAGTTTCCCTTTAAGTTTAAGAGTTTAAAAGTGTATTGTCGTATGCTCAAAGTGCAAGTATCAAATACAATATAAAAGCTTGCTTGCCTGCATTCTTACAGTTTGACACAAAAGCAGAAAGCACAAAAATGAGCAGAAGAGTATATAAAAAAAAATATTATTCTGAAAGGGTAAATAAATAGGCAAAGTACCATCAATAGTAGTATAGGAGTATATATATACACGATATTACCAAAAGTATTGGGAGGCCTGCCTTTACACGCACATGAACTTTAATGGCATCCCATTATTAGTCTGTAGGGTTCAATATTGAGTTGGCCCACCCTTTGCAGCTATAACAGCTTCAACTCTTCTCGAAAGGCTTTCCACAAGATTTAGGAGTGTGTCTATGGGAATGTTTGACAATTCTTCCAGAAGTGCATTTGTGAGGTCATGTTGGACGAGAAGGTCTGGCTCGCAGTAGATGCTTTTATTCACCCTAAAAATGTTCTATCGGGCTCAGGTCAGGACTGTCAAGTTCCTCCACCCCAAACTCACGCATCCATGTCTTTATGGACCTTGCTTTGGGGCCATCCCCAAACTGTTCCCACAAATTTGAGAACAAATGAAGAGTTCCAGTGAAGAGTTCCCTTCACTGGAACTAAGGGGCCAAGCCCAACCTGTGAAAAACAACCCCACACCATACTCCCCCCTCCATCAAATGATTTAAACCAGTTCACAAAGCAAGGTTGATAAAGACATGGATGAGTGAGTTTGTGGTGGAGGAACTTGACTGGCCTACACAGAGTCCTGACCTCAACCTGATAGAACACCTTTGGGATGAATTACAGTGGAGATTGCAAGTCAGGCCTTTTTGTCCTACATCAGTGCCTGACCTCAGAAATACACTTCTGGAAAAATGGTCAAACATAACATTTGTGGACAGCCTTCCCAGAAGAGTTGAAGCTGTTCCAGCTGCAAAGGGTGGGCCAACTCAATATTGAACCCTACAGAAATTCCGACCACAAAATCCGTCTGATTTTTTCCGATGGATTTTGTCCGACATTGGTGTTGCATACACACGGTCGGACAAAGTTGTCGGAAAATCCGATCATTCTGAACGTGGTGACGTTCGTTGCATACGACGGAACTACGTAGAGGCTAGTAGCCAATAGCTTTGGTCTCGTAATTTGATCTGAGAATGCGTGGCACTTTGTCCATCGTAATTCTCTACACACGATCGGAAAAAGTCTGATTGGACTTTGTTGTCCGAAAATTTGAGAGCAGGAAAAAGCCAGATGGAGCCACACACGGATTTTCCGACAACATGGTCCGATCGGACATTTTCCGTCAGAATTTCCGACCGTGTGTACAGGGCATAAGACTGGGATGCCATTGAAGTTCATATGTGTGCCCATAGGGTGGCCAGCACGGTTATCTTTGCCCCCAGAGACCAGGGGGGTATGGGTGCTCCTGATATTTATAAATATTATTTGGCCTCTCACCTGCGTGCTGTGATTTCGTGGTCCACTTTGAGACCCCCGAGTCCCTGGGCGGAGATAGAGATGGGCTCCCTGTACCCAGCTCATCCCTGCTCTCTGATATGGTCCCCTGGGGTAACAACTGACGCTAAACTCCATGATCTCTGTCTGGACCCCATGAAGTTTACTCTTAAAATATGGCGCACCTGCCTCTCCAGATTCACTCTTTCGTCTCCTTGCCCTCCCCTCTCCAATGTACTATTTAATCCCCTAATCCCAGACAGCCTCTCTCACATACGTATGTTCCCCTGGGCAAAAGAGAGACTATTTCCGCTCCGTCATTTTGTACACCCAGTCTCGCGTGCACTCAAATCTTTCTCCGCTCTCCAGTCCAAAAGCCAAATTCCAAACCATCTGCAGTATTCATACCTCCAGATATCCCACTTCTTCTCCAGACTGTCACCTACTCTTACGCTCACCAAACCAACGTCCTTTGAACTTCTATGCTCACAGGGCCCATACCAGGCCCAACTTATCTCCAGCATATATTATATACTTCAGGAGCGAACCACACCCTCAGCACAACCTCACTCGTATATGATCAAGTAATCGCAACTCCTACAACAACAAATTACGATCCCTCAGTGGTCCAAAATATGGTCCTCCGCTTCTAAGATATCCAGATGTGTGGCACAGAAGGAGACAGCATATAAAATTTTATTATTTTATAATAGGGAGGGAGGGGCCTCTGACCCGGGCATCAGCAACAGTGTTCAAGCAGAGTGAAAGTGAAACTGATACCTGCCCGGGTCAGAGGCCCCTCCCTTCTCTTCTCCACTGTATACACTGAGAATACTACAAACCCCAGGGAGATCCCGCCGCCCACTCAGGCACCATAGAGCTGCCGATCGCCGCCTTCCACCTCCTCCCACCTCTCCTCACTGCACTCTAAATGGCCAGCCAGAGGTGCAGGGGGGATGCTGGGTCTTGAGAGCCCCCCTTACACAATGGTCCCCAGACAGCCCCCCTTAAATCAGTGTCCTCAGAGAGTCTCCCCCTACATCAGGGTCCCCAGAGAGCCTTCCCCTTCATTAGGGTCCCCAGAGAGCCCCCCTTACATCAGGGTCCCTAGAGAGCCTCCCCCTACATTAGGGTCCCCATAGAGCCTCCCCTTACATCAGGGTCCCCAGAGAGCCCCCCCTTTACATCAGGGTCCCCAGAGAGCCTCCCCCTACATTAGGGTCCCCAGAGAGCCCCCCCTTACATCAGGGTCCCTAGAGAGCCTCCCCCTACATTAGGGTCCCCAGAGAGCCTCCCCTTACATCAGGATCCCCAGAGAGCCTCCCCCTACATCAGGATCCCCAGAGAGCCTCCCCTTACATCAGGGTCCCCAGAGAGCCCCCCTTAAATCAGTGCCCTCAAAGAGTCTCCCTCTACATCAGGGTCCCCAGAGAGCCTCCCCCTACATTAGGTTTCCCAGAGAGCCTCCCCTTACATCAGGGTCCCCAGAAAGCCCCTCCTTACATCAGGGTCCCCAGAGAGCCCCCCTTACATCAGTGTCCTCAGATAGCCCCTCCGTACATTTAGGGTCCCCAGTGAGCCTCCCTACTTACATCAGGGTCCCCAGAGGGTATCCCCCTACATCAGGGTCCCCAGAGAGCCTCCCCTTACATCAGGGTCCTCAGAGAGCCTCCACTTACACCAGGGTCCCAGAGAGCCTCCCCTTACACCAGGCTCCCCAGAGAGCCCCTCCCGATACCTGCCCGGGTCAGAGGCCCCTCCCTTCTCTTCTCCACTGTATACACTGAGAATACTACAAACCCCAGGGAGATCCTGCCGCCCACTCAGGCACCATAGAGCTGCCGATCGCCGCCTTCCACCTCCTCCCACCTCTCCTCACTGCACTCTAAACGGCCAGCCAGAGGTGCAGAGGGGATGCTGGGTCTTGAGAGCCCCCCTTACACAATGGTCCCCAGACAGCCCCCCTTAAATCAGTGTCCTCAGAGAGTCTCCCCCTACATCAGGGTCCCCAGAGAGCCTTCCCCTTCATTAGGGTCCCCAGAGAGCCCCCCTTACATCAGGGTCCCTAGAGAGCCTCCCCCTACATTAGGGTCCCCATAGAGCCTCCCCTTACATCAGGGTCCCCAGAGAGCCCCCCCCCCCTTTACATCAGGGTCCCCAGAGAGCCTCCCCCTACATTAGGGTCCCCAGAGAGCCCCCCCTTACATCAGGGTCCCTAGAGAGCCTCCCCCTACATTAGGGTCCCCAGAGAGCCTCCCCTTACATCAGGATCCCCAGAGAGCCTCCCCTTACATCAGGATCCCCAGAGAGCCTCCCCTTAAATCAGTGCCCTCAGAGAGTCTCCCCCTACATCAGGGTCCCCAGAGAGCTTCCCCCTACATTAGGTTTCCCAGAGAGCCTCCCCTTACATCAGGGTCCCCAGAAAGCCCCTCCTTACATCAGGGTCCCCAGAGAGCCCCCCTTACATCAGTGTCCTCAGATAGCCCCTCCTTACATCAGGGTCCCCAGTGAGCCTCCCTACTTACATCAGGGTCCCCAGAGGGTATCCCCCTACATCAGGGTCCCCAGAGAGCCTCCCCTTACATCAGGGTCCTCAGAGAGCCTCCACTTACACCATGGTCCCAAGCAGTGTTGGTCATCTTACTTTAAAAAAGTAATTTAGTTAAGTTACAAATTACTTCTCCCAAAAAGTAATTGCGTTAGTAACTCAGTTACTACATTGGAAAAGTAATTAGTTACTCAGCAAAATAACTGACTTTTTTTTTTAAATATTCTATACGTGTAACTAAGGGGCGGATCTAGTATTACTGTAACCAAGGGGCGCATTTATTATTGTTATATATCGTGTAACCAAGGGGCTGCTCTATTATTACTCTAACCAAGGGGCAGTACTGTTATAGTGTGTAAGCAAGGGGCGGGTCTATTATTATTATATCGTGTAAGGGGCGGATTTCTACAGAAGAGGGCGAATGTTAAATTAATGGGCAGAGATCGATATATAACAATAATAATAAATGCGCCCCTTGGTTACAGTAATACTAGATCCGCCCCTTAGTTACACGATAGACGCCCCTTGCAGAGTAGCACGAGCATCATGAGGGTGCGGCATCGCCTCGTACAATTACATGTTAACTGCGCCTGTGCTGTGTAGAGTTCACTCAGAGCTGTTTAGGTTCTGCAATTTTCGGAAGCTCTGTAGTCCTTCGTACTGCGCAAGCGCTGCGCCTGCGCAGTACAGGGGGTCCTTATCCGGCGGGGGAACTTTTTTGGCAGGACACCGGAATTACACTACTGCCATCTAGTGACGGTAGATGTAATTGGGGTAACTAAGCCAAAGTAATGGGAACTGAGTTACCATGAGGGGAAAAGTAATCAGTTAGATTACTAGTTACCCTCTAAAGTAACTGAGTTACGTAACTCAGTTTATTTTAACTCAGTTACTTACATCACTGGTCCCAAGAGAGCCTCCCCTTACATTAGTGTCCCAAGAGAGCCTTCCCTCTTACATTAGCATCCACAGAGAGCCCCTCCTAACACAGGGTCCCCAGAGAGCCCCTCCTTACACGGGGTCCCCATAGAGCCCCCCCTCTGACATTAGTCTCCCCAGGGGGCCCCTTCTTACATAAGTGTCCCCAGAGGGCCCCGTCTTTACATCAGTGTCCCCAGAGGGCCCGGGGGCTAGTAGTTCTATCTCCGAATGTATACAGCGGAGAGGGGAGGGGCCTCTGACCCGGGCATCAGCAACAGTGTTCAAGCAGAGTGAAAATGAAACTGATACCTGCCCGGGTCAGAGGCCCCTCCCTTCTCTTCTCCACTGTATACACTGAGAATACTACAAACCCCAGGGAGATCCCGCCGCCCACTCAGGCACCATAGAGCTGCCGATCGCCGCCTTCCACCTCCTCCCACCTCTCCTCACTGCACTCTAAACGGCCAGCCAGAGGTGCAGGGGGGATGCTGGGTCTTGGGCCCCCCCCACAGCGGCGGGGCCCTAAGCAGCTTGCATAGTGTGCCTATAGGGCCGATTGGCTCTGGACACAAGGATCAGCAAATGTCACCTCACTGCTTTCGTTGGGATGTCAGGAATCTGTGGAGGAATTAATAAAGGAGGAGGAGGAAGAATTTCTCTATAAGCTAATCATTGTGGAGATTAAATGTTGCCCCTCAGCACCAGAGCTATGGAGAGTCAGTAAGCCAACCACCATTTAGTTGGATCATTCTCAAGTATTAAGGCAGAAAAAGACTGATGCCCATCAAATTCAAACTCTTCTCTAGAGTGGTCAATGTGCAACCGTTTTAAAGGAAACATTCTACTGGTAAACCACTCTTAAGCCCCATACACACGCGCGGATTATCCGAGGACCAGGTCCGTCGGATCATGTCCGTCGTACTTTGTCCGATGTTGGTTTTGCGTACACACGGTCGGACAAAGTTGTCGGAAAATCCGATCATTCTGAACGTGGTGACGTTTGTTGCCTACGACGGGACTACGTAGAGGCTAGTAGCCAATAGCTTTGGTCTTGTAATGTGATCTGAGCATGCGTAGCACTTTGTCCGTCGGAATTCTCTACACACGATCGGATTTGGTGTGATCGGACTTTGTTGTCAAAAAATCTATCCAGCAGGAGATAGGACTTTGTCCGTCAGACAATCCGATGGAAACTGTCCGATGGTGCCTACACACGGTCGGAATTTCCGACAACATTGTCTGATAGGACAGAATCCATCGGAAAATCCGACCGTGTGTATGGGGCTTTACTGTGCAGACCCCCTTCCTAAACTGATAGAAGAATCCTGTTTCCTGCATGTGCAACTGATGCCGCCTCTAAAATGTCTTTTCTCCAAACTGAACCATAAATACGATTTTCATCTCTTTTTGTTTATTTATTTACCACCTCTGAACCCTTACCTACTGTATGTCCTTGTTACAATGTGCGGCCCAAAACTTAGGCTTCATGTAAACTCTAATTGCTTTGACTGCCGGACGTGGGAAAATGCAAAATGTACACTCGGCTATTGTATGTATATGGGCAGCGCTCGGCTCCGCTTACAGACACCCCCAGTCCCGCCATTGGACCTGTGTTATGTCCATCATAGGGCTTCGCATGATCACGGGAGGAAGTCATATGACAGCCTCCCAGAACTGGACGACTGCGCTGTAGCCATCATTCGGCTATAGCGTGGTCAGCAAGTGGTTAACACGCACACACCACACATGTGCGTCCACAGAGCATTTGTTGCTCAGAGCGCATTCCCTGCACAGTGACTGAGCGATCGCAGACAGTTCTCCATCTCTAGCAGTGATTGGAGGCTGGTGGGAAACTCAGCCACTGTGCCCATCAATCGAAGCCACTGTGCCCATAAAATGCAGCTACTGTGACACCCCCCGGCTGAATTTAACAAGGTCGCCCCCCCACCCGCTCGTAGTCTAGCTGGCACTTACTCCATCTTGGTGGCGGGTCAGGCAGCAGGTGACAGTGGCGAGCTGTGGGAAGGGCAGCGGCTCTTCCATGCTTTCCCTTCTGCTAGGCACCAATAAGAATGCCTGTCCTTTCAGCCAATCAGGTGACGGGTATCTGGCTCTAATCAGCTGCTTAAAGAGGAAGTAAACCCTCATAAAAAAAAACGGAAAAAAAAAAAAAAAACCTGCAAGACAAAGGCATAATTAGCTAGTATGCATAGCATACTAGCTAATTATGTATCACTTACCTGAGATCGAAGCCCCGGCATCGGTCCTCTTCTCCCCCTCCGACTGCCGACATGTTCTCCCGGAGTGACTTCCGGGTATCGCAGCTCCGGCGCTGTGATTTGCCAGAGCCGCGATGCCGTCACGCACATGCGCACGAGAGCGGCATATAACAACTGAAGCATCGGCATATAGCGCCGTTGCTTCAGTTTTTGCAAGTGCGCATGTGCCGCATGACGTCGGCACATGCAAATACAGGTATATCTCCTAAACCGTGCAGGTTTAGGAGATATCCTTGTTAGCTTACCTGTAAGCTAAAGTTGTAAACGAGGGTTTACTTCCTCTTTAAAAAAAAACTCCCCCGCTGCTGTCCTGAAACGCATTATTAGGGGGTGGCCATGGCGGCCATGGATAGAGTCATGCTATGCCATTAAGCATATAGAGAGGGGGCTTAATGGCATAGCATGACTCGCCCCTGGTGCGGCCCGCCCCTGGTGCCTGGCGAAGGCGTGGCTCTGAAACGCTGCCAACGTATGTACCATGTGACCAAAGCACTGGACCGGTTAGAGGAATTCCTGGTGTTCTGGTGACATTTCTTCACATTGTTATATTATTCCTGTGTATTGTATTCTCACAGCATTTGTAATATTTTGCCACTGTTGAAGTAATTTCCCATCTCATTGTTATATAGGTCATTATTCGGTTGGGGGGGGGGGGGGGGTTTGGTGGTCTGGCGATGAGATTTTTATTATATTGTACTGTGTGTATTTGTTTTATTTGTTATACATTTATTGGTATCTTTCCTCTGATATGATATCATCACACCAATCACTTCAGCACCGCCTGTCTGAGCTGCACAGTGACGTCATTCAGCGTCCAAAAACAGCTTCGCCATGAGATGCGCAGTAGAGCCCCGGGAAAATCCTGATCATCCTACGTATGCGTCGGATTCCCGACCGACGCATGGCAAGTAGAGTCCTTGAACAATTTGCGGCCGACGCATGCGCAGTGGGGGTCCTCGAAAATCCCGACCGCACTGCGCATGCGTCGGATTTCCGGCCGACGCATGCGCAGTAAAATCTTTGAAAATCCTGATCGTGCTGCGCATGCGTCGAATTCCCGACCGACGCATGCACAGTAAAGTCCGCGAAAATCCCGATCGAACTGCACATTTGTAATCCTAAACTTCCCCTTTAACTAATGCCTTTATTTAGCCATTTAAAGCCTATATTTTAGCATTACATCTCCAAAACAGAAAAGCATATGAAATATGTTTAAACAGTTAACAAGTTAAAATCTTGCTAATGTGTATTTGTTTTCTGCCTATTTTGTTTGTCCTGTGTTTATCCTACTCGTATGTGAATCAGTGTGGAAATATTGTAGGTCTGCTTACAGCATGGGACTTGAATGTCTGTTATGGCTGGAGCAGTTGAATCATATATTTTATATTCCCTCTTATCTAGTATATACTGAAATACTGATTGTTTCTGTTGAATGCAGCAGTTTTATATCATTGCGGTGGTAAGAGCTCTTGAAAAGAAAACCATGTTAAGTGAATACAGTTAGTATTGTTTCAATGTAGAAATGGGCTAAATGATTCACGTTAAAATCCGGATTCCCGCCCGACGCATGCGCAGTAGAGGCCGCGAAAATCCCTCTCGAACTGCGCATGCGTCGGATTCCCGCCCGACGCATGCGCAGTAAAGCCCGCGAAAATCCCGATCGAACTGCGCATGCGTCGGATTCCCGCCCGACGCATGCGCAGTAAAGCCCGCGAAAATCCCGATCGTACTGCGCATGCGTCGGATTCCCGCCCGACGCATGCGCAGTAAAGCCCGCGAAAATCCCGCTCGAACTGCGCATGCGTCGGATTCCCGCCCGACGCATGCGCAGTAAAGCCCGTGAAAATCCCGATCGAACTGCGCATGCGTCGGATTCCCGCCCGACGCATGCGCAGTAGAGGCCGCGAAAATCCCGATCGAACTGCGCATGCGTCGGATTCCCGCCCGACGCATGCGCAGTAAAGCCCGCGAAAATCCCGATCGAACTGCGCATGCGTCGGATTCCCGCCCGACGCATGCGCAGTAAAGCCCGCGAAAATCCCGCTCGAACTGCGCATGCGTCGGATTCCCGCCCGACGCATGCGCAGTAAAGCCCGTGAAAATCCCGCTCGAACTGCGCATGCGTCGGATTCCCGCCCGACGCATGCGCAGTAGAGGCCGCGAAAATCCCGATCGAACTGCGCATGCGTCGGATTCCCGCCCGACGCATGCGCAGTAAAGCCCGCGAAAATCCCGATCGTACTGCGCATGCGTCGGATTCCCGCCCGACGCATGCGCAGTAAAGCCCGCGAAAATCCCGCTCGAACTGCGCATGCGTCGGAGTCCCGCCCGACGCATGCGCAGTAGAGGCCGCGAAAATCCCGATCGAACTGCGCATGCGTCGGATTCCCGCCCGACGCATGCGCAGTAAAGCCCGCGAAAATCCCGATCGGGATTTTAACGTGAATCATTTAGCCCATCTATACTAACTGTATTCACTTAACATGGTTTAACTTAACAAGAGCTCTTACCACCGCAATGATATAAAACTGCTGCATTCAACAGAAACAATCAGTATTTCAGTATATACGAAATCTAGATAAGAGGGAATATAAAATATATGATTCAACTGCTCCAGCCATAACAGACATTCAAGTCCCATGCTGTAAGCAGACCTACAATATTTCCACACTGATTCACATACGAGTAGGATAAACACAGGACAAACAAAATAGGCAGAAAACAAATACACATTAGCAAGATTTTAACTTGTTAACTATTTAAACATATTTCATATGCTTTTCTGTTTTGGAGATGTAATGCTAAAATATAGGCTTTAAATGGCTAAATAAAGGCATTAGTTAAAGGGGAAGTGTAGGAATACAAATGCGCAGTTCGATCGGGATTTTCGCGGACTTTACTGTGCATGCGCTGGTTGGGAATTAGACGCATGCGCGGCACGATCAGGATTTTCACGGACTTTACTGCGCATGCGTCGGCCGGAAATCCGACGCATGCGCAGGATGATCAGGATTTTCACGGGGCTCTACTGCGCATCTCATGCGCGGTACGATCATGGTTTTCGGGGCCTCTACTGCGCATGCGTCAGTCGGGGGGGGGGCTCGGGAATCCCTATTGTGGTATGCATGCGTCGGATTCCCTGCCAACGCATGGGCAGTTGAGGCCTCAAAGTCCCGATTGTACTATACTGTATGTGCTTTCTAATTTTTACATCCGTCTGGCGAAGCTGTTTTTGGACGCTGAATGACGTCACTTGTGCAGCTCAGACAGGCGGTGCTGAAGTGATTGGTGTGATGATATCATATCAGAGGAAAGATACCAATAAATTTATAACAAATAAAACAATACACACAGTACAATATAATAAAAATCTCATGGAAACACCCGTGAGACCACCAAACCCCCCCAACCAAATAATGACCTATATAACAATGAGATGGGAAATTACTTCAACAGTGACAAAATATTACAAATGCTGTGAGAATACAATACACAGGAATAATATAACAATGTGAAGAAATGTCACCAGAACACCAGGAATTCCTCTAACCGGTCCAGTGCTTTGGTCACATGGTACATAGGTTGGCAGCGTTTCAGAGCCACGCCTTCGCCAGTCCATTAGGGGCACCCAGGCTCCGCCCCCTCTCTATATGCTTAATGGATAGAATCATGCATAGCATAGCATGACTCTATCCATGGCCGCCATGGCCACCCCCTATTAATGCATTTCAGGATGCAGGGCAATTGAATTACAGCAGCTGGGGAGTTTTTTTTTAAAGCAGCTGATTAGAGCCAGATACCCGTCATCTGATTGGCTGAAAGGACAGAAGGGAAAGCTGTCACCTGCTCCCTGACCCGCCACCAAGATGGGGTAAGTGCCAGCTAGACTATGAGCGGGTGGGGGGGTGACCTTGTTAAATGCAGCCGGGGGGGGTGTCACAGTAGCTGCATTTTATGGGCACAGTGGCTTCGATTGATGGGCACAGTGGCTGCGTTTCCCACCAGCCTCCAATCACTGCTAGAGATGGAGAACTGTCTGCGATCGCTCAGTCACTGTGCAGGGAACGCGCTCTGAGCAACAAACGCTCTGTGGACGCACATGTGTGGTGTGTGCGTGTTAACCACTTGCTGACCACGCTATAGCCGAATGATGGCTACAGCGCAGTCGTCCAGTTCTGGGAGGCTGTCATATGACTTCCTCCCGTGATCATGCGAACCCACTCTGTGATCGCCATGTCCTGACGGCTGATCACAGATTGAGGTAAAGAGCCAATCAGTGGCTCTTTACCATGTGATCAGCTGTGTCCAATCACAGCTGATCAGGATGTAAACAGAAGCTGGTTATCGGCATTCATTTCCTCACACTGACAGCGTGAGGAGAGCTGATAACCAGCGTGTGTAAAAGGGGCATGTACACTGATTATCAGTGCATTGATTATCAGGCTATTCCCACTGGTGCTGCCAATCAGTGCCTCCTCATCAATGTCGTCTATCAGTGCCACCCAGGGCCGCTGTTAGAAATCATGGGGGCCCGTACAGGCTTCCTGACAGGGCCCCTCAACTCCTCTGCCCCTCAATTTTTTTCAATTAAAAAAAAAAAAAGTATTGTGTATGTTGTATAGCAGAAAGTAAAAAATATTGTAAAAAATATTGTTTTTAAAAAAAATTGTCTGTCTTTTTTTGATTATAGCGCAAAAAATAAAAACCATCAAATAGGGGGGAAAAAAGGACATACATTTTGTTGGGGTACATCGTCGCATGACCGTGCAATTGTCAGTTAAAGGGGAGGGCCAGCCGGGAAAAAAAAATTTAAAGTCAGCAGCTACAAACACTGTAGCTGCTGACTTTTAATAAGCAGACTTACCTGTCCTGGGTGCCTGCGATGTCCAATGTGTTGTGGGACACACACAGTTCCCATAACACACCGTGCCCTATTCATAGAAGACGACGCTAGGAGCAGAAGACCGAACAACTCAGCGGAACAGGAAGAGGCAGATTAGGACGATCTGCCTAGCAACAACCATTTCTGCTAAGTAAAAAAAAAAAAATATTTTTTTCCTTTTAAATTTTTATTAAAATTTTTATGAAGTTTTTTTTTTTCAGGGTGTAACAAAGTGCCGTATTGCATAAAATGGTCTGGTCAGGAAGGGATAAAACATTCCGGAGCGGAAGTGCTTAAAGGGACATCTCCACTGATAATCAGTGCAGTCCCAACAGTGCCCACCAGTGGTGCCAATCAGTGGCCACCAGTGCTGGAAATCAGTGCCCATCATTGCCTCCTCATCAGTGTCACCTATCAGTGCCCATCAGTTCCGCTGCCTCAGTGCCCATCAGTGCAGCCTCATCAGCGCACATCAGTGAAGGAGAAAAATTCCCTGTTTGCAAAATTTCATAACAAACTATGAAAAATGTTTTTTTTTTTTTTACATTTTCGCTGTTTTAGTTTAGCAAAAAAAAAAAAAAAAAAAACAGCGGTAATTAAATATCACCAAAAGAAAAAAAAAAAAAGATAAAAAAAGTTATAGAAATTTCATATGGGTACAATGTGCAACAGCGCTGAAAGCTGAAAATTGGCCTGGGCAGGAAGGGAAAGTGCCCAGTAGGCAAGTGGTTAAAGGGGAAAAAAATAAATGGCATATACAATTGCGAGTCAATTCAAGTCAATTCAATTCAAGTCAATTACCGTATTTATCAGCATATAACACGCGCCGGCGTATAGCATGCACCCCAAGTTTAGGAGGGAATTTTAAGGAAAAAAAATTACATTTAGATGCTCATCAATGCAGCCTTATCAGTGTCCATCTGCAGCCTTGCACAGCGTCCATCTGCATGCTTGTCAGTGTCATTTGCAGCCTTGCCTTGCAGCCTTGTCAGTGACATTTGCCTTCCAAATCAGGCAAAGAGTACTAAATGAAATGTGTTTTTTTTTTTCACTTACCTTGTAATCGATGACTTCCTGTCTTCTGTCTCTGCGGGGGTGGGCGGGGTCTGTGCGGGGATCCTCGTCACACCGCACTGTCTCCTGGGATCTGGTGTCATTGATCCCAGGAGTCTGTGCGGGCATCTTCCGAAATCTCGTGAGATTTCGGACACATCTCGCAAAATTTCGGAGAACGTGAGCTGCACTTTACCGTTACTGCGCATGCGCGAGCTCGGCGCAGTAACGGCGGTGCATGCTGGGCCATCTAAAGTGCCTGTGGGGTTTCACATGCCCACAGGCAAGATGGCCCCCAGCAGAAAAGAAGCATATAAAGAATTTTATCGGACGAAAACCGGCTGCGATCGAGATGGAAGATGGAACAGGTGAGCCCCCTAATTTAGCTATATGGCCTTGGCATATTCCCCCCCAAAAAAAAAAAGCAGTGCAGAACCGCTTTAAGTGAATACAGTTAGTATTGTTTCGAAGTAGAAATGGGCTAAATGATTCACAATGTTTTCCAATATTTTTTAAAACACTGAATTCGCTATGACTGACGTTGTAGACACAGAACACTATGCAGGCTCTTTGACTATATTTTTTTTCTTGATATTGAATAGAAAGAATGAAAACCTAAATTTTTTTTGTTTTTTTACTGTCCCTATCCCTGATACGAAGATCTTCCTGTACTTCCTTTTGTGTCACCGGTACATGAAATGAGGATAATCAAGATACAGAGGGAAACAAAATCACTTTAATTAGCAGAGTTGTATTTAAAAGAGTTGAGGTGGGTATAAATGGATCAAAATTCATCTGGTTCAGCATTATTATCAAAAGTATTGGGACACCTGCCTGCGTGTAGCACATGAACTTTAATGGCATCCCAGTCTTAGTCCGTAGGGTTCAATATTGAGTTGGCCCACCCTTTGCAGCTATAACAGCTTTAAATCTTCTGGGATGGCTGTGCACAAGGTTTAGGACCGTGTCTATGGGAATGTTTGACCATTCTTCCAGAAGCGCATCCTCACTGATGTTGGACAAGAAGGCCTGGCTCACAGTCGCTGCTCTACTTCATCCAAATGGTGTTCTATCAGGTTGCGGTCAGGCTAGTCAAGTTCCTCAACCCCAAACTTGCTCATCCATGTTTTTAATGGACCTTGCTTTGTGCACTGGTATGCAGTTATGTTGGAACAGTAAGGGGCCATCCCCAAACTGTTCCCACAAAGTTGGGAGCATGAAATTGTCCAAAATGTCCTGGTATGCTGACACCTTAAAGGGTGTTTACTTCCTCTTTGTTTCCCTGCAAAGGTAAAGCATAATGGACTACTATGCATCGCATAGTAGTCCATTATGTGTCACTTACCTGACACAGGAGCCAGGGAAGTCACCGCAGTCCTCTTGTGTACGGAGCCTCCATCTTCTTGGTGCCTGTATTTTGGCAAATATCTCCAAAACCGTCTAGGTTTAGGAGATATTTCTTTGACCTACAGGTAAGCCTTAACCTAGGCTTACCTGTAGGTCAGTGGCGGCTGGTGCTCAAAATTTTTTGGGGGGCGCAAACAAACAGCCTCACTGTGCCATCAAACGCTGCCACTGTGCCCATCAAACGCTGCCACTGTGCCCATTAAATGCTGCCACTGTGCCCATTACATGCTGCCACTGTGCCCATTAAACGCTCCCACTGTGCCCATCTAACACTGCCACTGTGCCCATCTAACAATGCCACTGTGCCCATCTAACGCTGCCACTGTGCCCCAAGTGCTGCCATTGTGCCCATTAAATGCTTCCACTGTGCTCCAAACACTGCCACTGTGCCCATCTTACGCTGCCACTGTGCCCCAAGTGCTGCCATTGTGCCTCAAATGCTGCCACTGTGCCCATTAAATGCTGCCACTGTGCTCTAAACACTGCCACCGTGCCCCAAGTGCTGCCACTGTGCCCATCTAACGCTGCCACATGCCCCAAGTGCTGTCACTGTGCCCATTAAATGCTGCCAATGTGCCCTCTGCCCGCCATCTACCGGCACTTACCCTGTCTCGTGTGCAGCTGGTGACGGCGTCAGGCGGCGAGCAGTGTCTCCTCATGGACCCGACATCTTCTCCCGCGCTCCTCCTGTCTTCTGCAATGATTGGACGCCTAGCGACCAATCACAGTGCCTGTGACTTCAGCCAATCAGGTGACCGGTAACACAGACCTGGCAACCTGATTGGCTGAGAGGCGGGTCTGTGTTAGGGAAGCGATGTATTCGCTTATCTAACACAATACTGTGTAAACAGCGAACGCACAGCATTGCGCCCGCTGTTTACACTTATGGAAGCCTATTAGAGCCCACCACAATGCATGAATCTATCTATTGGTGATAGAGCGGTGCAGGAGAGAGGGGGCTGCGCTCCTGCGCCCTCTATGCACGCACCACCACTGCTGTAGGTCCAAGTGGTTTGTAGGGGTTTACAGCCACTTTAAGAGTTCCCTTCACTGGAACTAAGGAGCCAAGCCCAACCCCTGAAAACAACCTCACACCATAATCCCCCCTCCATCAAATGATCTGGACCAGTGCAGAAAGCAAACAAACACACTCCTAAACATGGTGGACAGCCTTCCCAGAAGAGTTGAAGCTGTTATAGCTGCCAAGGGTGGGCCAACTCATTATTGAACCCTACGGACTAAGACTGGGATGCCATTAACCACTTCCGGACCGCCCACCGTCCGCCCACCAGCTGTTTGAAGAGGAGTATCGTTGTTATGGCAGCAGCTAGCCGCCATAACCCCGGTATCTTCTTCAGTGAGTGGTCCGGTTTCATATGAAAGTGGTCTCTGCGGTGGATTTGCCGCAAGATCACTTTTATCGGCGTCGGCAGAGTGCCTCCCCTCCCGCCACTCTCCGGTGCCCTCTGCCGCTTACCGGATCCATCGGCAGCGGCGGAGGTGATCAGATCTTCACCCTTGCTGGGCATGGAGACGAGTGAGGGAAAGATGGCCCCAATCGTCTCCATAACAATGCAGGGCGGAAGCAACGTCAAAACGTCACTTCCGCCCATAGCTCTTAAAGGTCCATTTAAAAAAAAATACCCAGATCTCATATTTAAGAGGTCCTGTCGTGCTTTTTTAAAAACAGTGTAAACATAAAAAATAAAAGATAAAATAAATAAGAGCTTGTGTGCAAAAGCGAACGCATATGTGAGTAGCGCCCGCATATGAAAACGGTGTCCAAACCACACATGTGAGGTATCGCCGCAATCGGTAGAGCCAGAGCAATAATTCTAGCACTAGCAATAATTCTAGAATTGTAACTTAAAACATGCAACCTGTAGAATTTTTTTAAACGTCGCCTATGGAAATTTTTTAAGAAATTTTGTCGCCATTCCACGAGCAAGCGCAATTTTGAAGCATGATATGTTGGGTATCAATTTACTCGGCACAACATTATCTTTCACAATACAAACAAAAATTGGGCTAACTTTACTGTTGTCTTATTTTTTTATTTAAAAAAGTGTATTTTTTTCAAAAAAAAGTGCGCTTGTAAGACCGCTGCGCAAATACGGTGTAACAGAAAGTATTGCAATGACCGCCATTTATTCTCTAGGGTGTTAGAAAAAATAATTTATAATGTTTGGGGGTTCCAAGTAATTTTCTAGCAAAAAATGTTTTTAACAAACAACAAATCTCAGAAAGAAGCTCGGTCCTTAAAGAGGTGTGCCCATCAAATTTTTTTTTTTTAAAGTCAGCAGCTACAGATACTGCAGCTGCTGACTTTTAAAAATCGGACACTTACCTGTCCCAGGGTCCAGCGATGCGGGGGGAACGATGCCCCCCCTCGTTCCCCGCTCGCGGCGCCGGCATCCTTACTGTGGGAACCCACTGCACATGCGCGAGCATGTAGTACGTGATACGCCGCACAGTCATCTGGGACCTGTCACGTGTCCCAGATGACTGACTGCCGAGGGGAAGTGACGATTCTAGCCTGGGCTGAGGAAGAGGCAGATTTCGTGGGACCACCTAGCAACAGGGAGAAATAGGTAAGTGAAATTTATTTTTTATCCAATTTTTATTTTTTTGTCAGATTTAGTTATGTTATGGCAGCAGCTAGCCGCCATAACCCCGGTATCTTCTTCAGTGAGTGGTCCGGTTTCATATGAAAGTGGTCTCTGCGGTGGATTTGCCGCAAGATCACTTTTATCGGCGGCGGCAGAGTGCCTCCCCTCCCGCCACTCTCCGGTGCCCTCTGCCGCTTACCGGATCCATCGGCAGCGGCGGAGGTGATCAGATCTTCACCCTTGCTGGGCATGGAGACGAGTGAGGGAAAGATGGCCCCAATCGTCTCCATAACAATGCAGGGCGGAAGCAACGTCAAAACGTCACTTCCGCCCATAGCTCTTAAAGGTCCATTTAAAAAAAAATACCCAGATCTCATATTTAAGAGGTCCTGTCGTGCTTTTTTAAAAACAGTGTAAACATAAAAAATAAAAGATAAAATAAATAAGAGCTTGTGTGCAAAAGCGAACGCATATGTGAGTAGCGCCCGCATATGAAAACGGTGTCCAAACCACACATGTGAGGTATCGCCGCAATCGGTAGAGCCAGAGCAATAATTCTAGCACTAGCAATAATTCTAGAATTGTAACTTAAAACATGCAACCTGTAGAATTTTTTTAAACGTCGCCTATGGAAATTTTTTAAGAAATTTTGTCGCCATTCCACGAGCAGGCGCAATTTTGAAGCATGATATGTTGGGTATCAATTTACTCGGCACAACATTATCTTTCACAATACAAACAAAAATTGGGCTAACTTTACTGTTGTCTTATTTTTTTATTTAAAAAAGTGTATTTTTTTCAAAAAAAGTGCGCTTGTAAGACCGCTGCGCAAATACGGTGTAACAGAAAGTATTGCAATGACCGCCATTTTATTCTCTAGGGTGTTAGAAAAAATAATTTATAATGTTTGGGGGTTCCAAGTAATTTTCTAGCAAAAAATGTTTTTAACAAACAACAAATCTCAGAAAGAAGCTCGGTCCTTAAAGAGGTGTGCCCATCAAAAAAATTTTTTTTTTTTTAAAGTCAGCAGCTACAGATACTGCAGCTGCTGACTTTTAAAAATCGGACACTTACCTGTCCCAGGGTCCAGCGATGCGGGGGAACGATGCCCCCCCTCGTTCCCCGCTCGCGGCGCCGGCATCCTTACTGTGGGAACCCACTGCACATGCGCGAGCATGTAGTACGTGATACGCCGCACAGTCATCTGGGACCTGTCACGTGTCCCAGATGACTGACTGCCGAGGGGAAGTGACGATTCTAGCCTGGGCTGAGGAAGAGGCAGATTTCGTGGGACCACCTAGCAACAGGGAGAAATAGGTAAGTGATTTTTTTTTTTTATCCAATTTTTTTTTTTTTGTCAGATTTAGGGTCAATTCACATAATGTTGTCATTTTGGTGGAAACACCACTTTAAGTGATTAAAGTTCATGTGCGTGTAAAGGCAGGTGTCACAATGCTTTTTACAATATAGTGTATCTGTGGTTATCCCTGTTCAACAGAAGCTGAACTGGACTGAGCATAACCTGTATTGTGGCTGTGCGTCTAATTAGGACACTTCTCTGTTCTAGTTTTGACTGGTTAACAGAGCTTAGGTCAGGCTTTTTAATAAGGTAACACACAGTTTGAGTTGAATGTAGCTGTGTCTTGTAGTGTGTACGTGCATTTAATTTTCAGGATTGTACACATATTTTGCACACCTCCCAACAGTCCTAGATTATGCGGGACTGTCCTGCATTTTCAGCTTTGTCCTGCTGTCCTGTGTACCTGGCCTTGTCCCACAGTACATTCATATGCAAATTGTTGTACTGTTTGAATATGAATACGATCGACATGCAGTTTGTATTTAAATTACCTGATGGAAGGCTTGCATATGAATGAGCTATAGTGGCTCTTGCATTTGAAATTTCCCTCCTCTAGATCAGGGGTCTCCAAACTATGGCCCTCCAGTTGTTCAGGAATAGGGATGAGCTTGATGTTTTGGCCAAACAGCGAACATTATGGGGCATTTGCAGAAAATTTGAGCGCCACGGAACGCCCCATAATGCACTGCAAGATTGCAGTGCATTGCTGTATGATGATTGGCCAAAGCATGCACCTGACCTGCATGCTTTGGCCAACCACAGCACGCTCTGCTAAGAGAGCCATAATTGGCCAAAAGCAGGGTGCTAAGTCCACGCCCCACACTATATAAGGCTGCTTACACTGTGGCCTTGTGTAGTGTTGTTGGCGTGGACAGAGAGATAGCTTGATTTAGATTAACCACATTACGACCAGCGCACACAGATGTACGTCGGCAGAATGGCACGGACAGTCAAATGGGCGTACCTGTACGTCCCTTTGAATTTGCCGCCATGCCATCGCGTGTGCGCCGGCGGCGGCCCGTGCCCGTCGCGAGCTCCGTGAGTCGGGTCGCTGGTCCTGCGAACTCGATCGCCGCTGGCTTACCCGCAATCGTCTCGCGGAGAGGAAGAACAGGGAGATGCTAATGTAAACAAGCATCTCCCCGTTCTGCCTAGTGACAGTGTCACTGATCAGCTCCTGTAATCGGGAGAGCTGATCAGTGTAGTGTTACACACAGCCCCTCCCCCCTACAGTTAAAAAACACTCCCCAGCACACACTTAACCCTTCCCTAGCCCCCTAGAGGTTTAACCCCTTCACTGCCAGTGTCATTTTTACAGTAATCAGTGCAATTTAATCGCACCGATCCCTTTAAAAATGACAATGGTCCCAAAAATGTGTCAAAATTGTCCAACGTGTCCGCCATAATGTCGCAGTCATGGTAAAAATCGCAGATCGCCGCCATTACTAGTAAAAAAAAAAAAAATTAATAAAAATGTCATAAAACTAACCCCTATTTTGTAGACGCTATAACTTTTGCGCAAACCAATCAATAAACGATTATTGAAAATTTTTTACCAAAAATATGTAGAAGAATACGTATCGGCCTAAACTGAGGAAAAAAAAATAATTTTATATATCTTTTGGGGATATTTATTATAGCAAAAAGTAAAAAATAATGTGTTTTTTTTTTAAATTGTCGCTATTGTTTTGTTTATAGCGCAAAAAATAAAAACCGCAGAGGCGATGAAATACCACCAAAAGAAAGCTCTATTTGTGGGAAAAAAAGGACATCAATTTTGTTTGGGAGCCACGTCGCACAACCGCACAATTGTCAGTTAAATTGACGCAGTGTGCAGGGACCGCCCTGTCACAATCATAAAAAACGCTCTGGTCTTTTGCCAGCAAAATGGTCCGGTCTGAAAGTGGTTAAGCAGGCAGGTTATTCAGTTAGTGGCAGTGTATTTGATATATATATATATATAGATTATATACTCTGCATTTAGCATAGACTATATATTCAGTCAGTGCAGGCAGTGTATTGGTATCTAGTACACCATAAGTATCTAGTACTGGTGGTGTACACAATACAGTGCAGCCATAGTACAGTTTCTAATACAGTGCTGGCGGTGTACACAGTATCTAATAGAGTGTGTACACTTTCTACTACACTTCTGGCGGTGTACACAGTACACAATACAGTGCAGCTGTAGTACAGTTTCTAATACAGTCCAGGCAGTGTACACAGTATCTAATACAGTGTGTACAGTTTCTACTGCACTTCTAGTGGTGTACACAATACAGTGCAACCGTAGTACAGTTTCTAATACAGTGCAGGCGGTGTACACAGTATCTAATACAGTATGTAGAGTTTCTACTACACGTCTAGTGGTGTACACAGTATACAATACAGTGCAGCCTTAGTACAGTTTCTAATACGGTGTTGCAAAACAAAAAATACATCCTGTCCGGAAGGCAGACGCTCACAGGCCACTAAAAGAGGGCAAGCAGCCTCTG
The DNA here is from genome assembly GCA_028564925.1 of Lithobates sylvaticus. NCBI lineage: Eukaryota > Metazoa > Chordata > Amphibia > Anura > Ranidae > Lithobates > Lithobates sylvaticus. Next base: position 110,059,213 of record CM053027.1, read on the forward strand.
TGTCTACAGCCAACAGTGGTGGTCGTGGACATGGTGCATCCTCTGCAGGTGGCCGTGGGGCACGCTTGTCCTTTTTTTCTGCTGCTGGCCGTGATATTGAGCCAGAACATGCCGAAGAGTTGGTAGAGTGGATAACAAAGCCGTCCTCATCCTCCTCATCCTCTGTCACCCAGGCTCAGAGTAGTTTGCCTTCCAACGCAGCTGCCAAAGTGGCCTATTCCACCGGATCCTTGTCCACAGTCACTCCTTCCATAGCCCCACCATCATGCACGGAGGAGTCCCCAAAATTATTCAACCACAGTGTCGGGTACATGCTGCTGGAAGATGCGCAGCGATTTGAAGGTCTGATCAAGGTTCCCAGGTTGAGGAAGGAAGTAACGTGAGCCTAGAGAGAGGGGGTGCCCAAGAACGACAAGAAATTGTCAATCATGTTTCCCCAGCTGCAGCATACTGCCAAGTTTTCTCCAGTGACGAGGAGGGAGGGGATGATGTGGTCACTGACTGTACTTGGGTGCCTGAGAGAAGAGAGGAGGAGGAGGCACAACTCCAACGAGGCAGGATGTCCTCTAGGTTAAGGTGACCAGATTTTCAAAATGAAATCCGGGGACATATTTTTTATTTTTTTTTATTGGCAAATGGTAAACTATTTTATAAGCATATTTTCCTCAAATGATATATGCAGTGTATGTGGTATGTGTGGACCCCTGTGCAAATTTGCACTGGAGGCGGAGCGAAGATATGTGAGCTAGTCAAAATCTCCTGCTATTGCAAATTGAATGCGGGGAACCAACATCCAATTTGCAATAGTGTGAACCCAGCCTTAATCAGTTATTGATTATTCTATCAGTTATTTATTTGCTGCATTATCCACATATATAGGGCTTTATATTTCTCTATATTACATTGAAAGTAGAGAAAGAACATTTAACGTTTGTCCCACATTCAAATAAGCCTGGCATATGACATGCAAGTAAAAATGTAGGATTCACATGTCTGTGACAAATTCTAATGACTTTAAAGCAAAGTGGATTTCTGTCATCTGAGCTGCAACTCAGAAATTTGGGTGACATGCAGTACAAATTGACCTGAGCTGTTATAGATAGCAAATCTTGCAGATTATTCACACATCTTGTTTAATAAGGTAAAGATTTGATGGGGACTTAAGCTACGTGCTAATCACAGCTCTGAGCGGAATTGGATGGAGGCTGATTGTACTTCAGCTCCTGGCTTTTTGCTTACTACCTTCCATCACTGGCCTTTTTCAATTTCAGCAGATATGAATAAGGTAGTGTATTTGGCTTAAAGGTGAGATGATGTTAATTGCACACCACAGTGATGTGCGACTCATCAAGAATGCAATCAAAGAGTAAAATTAGTCTGACATTTCATTCATCTTTTCTGAATAATCAGGTTAGTCCCTGGGTAAATTCTATTTCTGATTCTTTCATTGGGGTTGACATCTTTAATTTCACTCCAATCTTTCCCTAATCATTAAAGGTTATGCAGATATCACCAATCTGTACAGTATTTTAACCCTCTACACATCTGCTGTATAAGGTGAATATAAAGACTAAAAATATAATGATATTTGTCATTCTTGTTATTCCTATAATTATAAATGAGGTTTGGTGGTTGAAAACAAGTTCATGTAAATACATGGTGGATTAGAAGTTATTCTTATCTGAAGGTACCACTGGCACAGATATACAAAGTCACCATAGAAAAGGCAGCACAGTAGTTGTAGTTGTAAAGTAGTTGTAAAGTAAACTTGCAAAGTCTGTAGCATCAGATACTAAAGCCAGCAATACCTTTAAAACACGGAATATCCCAAATATATGAAATCCAACAGACTTAGAAGGCCAAGGGACCCTACCCTTCATAGAAAAATGGGAACACGATATGGGCATAAAACTAGATGAAACACAAATGGTAAATATAAAATAAACAAATTGCTGCGCTAAAGGATCCCAATATTATGAGCCCTCCTAATAAAAGTGTCAAAATAAATCCACAAGTGTCTTATAATTGAAATTGGTGATGATTGCTAAAAGCAGCAACACCGACCTCCAATCATTCGTGACCCCAGTTTCTCAAGTGATTGTTTAAAAAAACAGCAACTAAAGGTGTTCAGACCTAAATTAATAGGTACTGATAAAGTTACATGTGATACCTTCCAAATCTCTAATAGTATATATCACCAATACAAATGAAAATAACAGTGAAAATATATAAAAATAAAATTCAATATGTGAAAAAATCCACAATTCTAAAAAAGTCCAAATTCCTGTAAATAGTGATCAAATCAGGAAAAGTTCCAATATTTTTTCATTCCAGGAGTAGTTATATATCCCAAGATGAAAATATCCCAAAATAGTTAGGGTGAGTGAGGGTCCTTACCCCATCTGATGGACTCCCTCATGAGCGGAGTCAGCAGCGCAGGCAGATATGATCCCCTGCAAGGATACACGCTGTTCCTCCATTCCTCTGATCTCCTGTCTGCCTTCTCCCCCCAGGGGAACGAACGTGATCCGGAACTCAGCCGTCAGTCTCCGAAATCCCCCGACTGTTGCACACGGGCGGAGTGAGAATGATGGACAACGCACGCGACCAATCCCAGAGGCCCTATAGCGTCTGTACACACCGGGACTTGAGGGTCTCCCCGAGAGAGTATAATTTCACGGGAGCCCTCCGAGATGGCACCTGCAGGCAAAATCAACACTCAGATCCCTCGGCCATGAGTGCAGATAAAAGGAAAAAAGAAAAAACGGACTCCAATAGGGAAATACCGCAAAAACAAGGGGAATATTTATTGATGTAAAGATAGACCCCAGGGATAACCCATAAGGTCACAATAATATACAAGAAAAAAACTTTTTCCTTAGTGGTAACAGAAAAAGATTTAAATAAACATATTTGTAACCAATTAGGAACAACAATGCATATATGGTGGGACTGCCCCAGATAAAAGAATACTGGCAGGGAATATTAGAATACACGGAGACGATAACAGGAGAATAGGTCCTGCAACGCCCCTGGAATTGCTTGTTCCGTGGGACAACTAAAACTTCGAAACAATATAAGAAAACGTTGGTTCCATTTCTGCTCAATGCTGCTAAAGGACTTATTCCCAAAAAATGGTTGTGCACCAGGAATCCAACCATAAAAGAGCGGTTACAGAGAGTGGAATACATTAGCAATATGGAATACCTTAGCAGTGCTGAGCGGGGACCGAGCGAAGCTTAGAGAGCTACCTGGGTGAATTGGAATGCTTTCAAAACGTCTGAAAAGTATTTGCAGGTAATGATAGATATAGGCTAAAGTAGATAGGCAACAAGGATAACAGATCGGGAAGGGAGGATGGGTAGGTAAGGAGGGGTTTTGTGATAAGCGATATTTATAAATGAATGATGTTCAGAAGTAATTTACATATTTTTGTTATGTATATTTATAACATTTTTAAATAAAATAATAAATTATTAAATAAGGCCAGCCATAGATGGATCAAAATTCCAGCAGGAACCAGATAAATTCTGATCCATCTATTCTCTGGGTTTGCTGAAGTTTATCAATCAACTTTCATACAACCAGCCTGTCATTTTTTGTCATGCAATTTTTGCCACCGGCTATAGTTAGCAGCAGTAGTCATTGATTACAATAGTGCAGAGGGAGGGGTTCCTCCATCAAAACTAAATGTGTTAATTAAGGATGGGCCCGGTGCTCGATGCGAACCCACGTTCGCATCGAGCACCGGGCGTTCGCTCGCTCTGCGAGCCCAGAACTATTTTGGCCGCTCGCATCACGTTCGTGTGATGCGAGCGGCCCCGCAATGCATTGCGGCCGGCGCGGCCGACGCAGTGCATTGCTGGCTGATGATTGGCCAAGCATGCACTGTGACCCCGCATGCTTGGCCAATCACAGCCCCGGAAAATCGAAGAGCCATAATTGGCTACAGGCAGGACGCCTGTAGCCAATTACAGCTCAGGGGCTGTAGTACACGCCCCCCCCTATAAAACGCCGCCACGCCGTCTGCGCCGGTCACATGCTGTTCCGGCGCAGATTGAGCAGGCAGATTCTGTGACACTCTGCTGCATTGAGATAGTTAGATAGATTCACTTACAGAGATTGAGTTAGATAGATTCAGTTACAAAGATTGATTGACAAAGAGGGGCTTGTAGTGTGCTCGTGGCAGGCAGGCAGAGCTCCTATATTTTGTTACCAGAAGCACCTATAGGACTTGTAGTGTGTTCGTGGCAGGCAGGCAGAGCTCCTATATTTTGTTACCAGAAGCACCTATAGGACTTGTAGTGTGTTAGTGGCAGGCAGGCAGAGCTCCTATATTTTGTTACCAGAAGCACCTATAGGACTTGTAGTGTGTTCGTGGCAGGCAGGCAGAGCTCCTATATTTTGTTACCAGAAGCACCTATAGGACTTGTAGTGTGTTAGTGGCAGGCAGGCAGAGCTCCTATATTTTGTTACCAGAAGCACCTATAGGACTTGTAGTGTGTTCGTGGCAGGCAGGCAGAGCTCCTATATTTTGTTACCAGAAGCACCTATAGGACTTGTAGTGTGTTAGTGGCAGGCAGGCAGAGCTCCTATATTTTGTTACCAGAAGCACCTATAGGACTTGTAGTGTGTTAGTGGCAGGCAGGCAGAGCTCCTATATTTTGTTACCAGAAGCACCTATAGGACTTGTAGTGTGTTAGTGGCAGGCAGGCAGAGCTCCTATATTTTGTTACCAGAAGCACCTATAGGACTTGTAGTGTGTTCGTGGCAGGCAGGCAGAGCTCCTATATTTTGTTCCCAGAAGCACCTATAGGACTTGAAGTGTGTTAGTCCCATTACACACACAGAGCTATATTTTCTTCCCAGAAGCACCTATAGGACTTGAAGTGTGTTAGTCCCATTACACACAAAGAGCTATACTTTGTTCCCAGAAGCACCTATAGGACTTGAAGTGTGTTAGTCCCATTACACACACAGAGCTATATTTTGTTCCCAGAAGCACCTATAGGACTTGAAGTGTGTTAGTCCCATTACACACAAAGAGCTATACTTTGTTCCCAGAAGCACCTATAGGACTTGAAGTGTGTTAGTCCCATTACACACACAGAGCTATATTTTGTTCCCAGAAGCACCTATAGGACTTGAAGTGTGTTAGTCCCATTACACACAAAGAGCTATACTTTGTTCCCAGAAGCACCTATAGGACTTGAAGTGTGTTAGTCCCATTACACACACAGAGCTATATTTTGTTCCCAGAAGCACCTATAGGACTTGAAGTGTGTTAGTCCCATTACACACAAAGAGCTATATTTTGTTCCCAGAAGCACCTATAGGACTTGAAGTGTGTTAGTCCCATTACACACACAGAGCTATATTTTGTTCCCAGAAGCACCTATAGGACTTGAAGTGTGTTAGTCCCATTACACACAAAGAGCTATACTTTGTTCCCAGAAGCACCTATAGGACTTGAAGTGTGTTAGTCCCATTACACACACAGAGCTATATTTTGTTCCCAGAAGCACCTATAGGACTTGAAGTGTGTTAGTCCCATTACACACAAAGAGCTATACTTTGTTCCCAGAAGCACCTATAGGACTTGAAGTGTGTTAGTCCCATTACACACACAGAGCTATATTTTGTTCCCAGAAGCACCTATAGGACTTGAAGTGTGTTAGTCCCATTACACACAAAGAGCTATATTTTGTTCCCAGAAGCACCTATAGGACTTGAAGTGTGTTAGTCCCATTACACACACAGAGCTATATTTTGTTCCCAGAAGCACCTATAGGACTTGAAGTGTGTTAGTCCCATTACACACACAGAGCTATATTTTGTTCCCAGAAGCACCTATAGGACTTGAAGTGTGTTAGTCCCATTACACACACAGAGCTATATTTTGTTCCCAGAAGCACCTATAGGACTTGAAGTGTGTTAGTCCCATTACACACAAAGAGCTATACTTTGTTCCCAGAAGCACCTATAGGACTTGAAGTGTGTTAGTCCCATTACACACACAGAGCTATATTTTGTTCCCAGAAGCACCTATAGGACTTGAAGTGTGTTAGTCCCATTACACACAAAGAGCTATACTTTGTTCCCAGAAGCACCTATAGGACTTGAAGTGTGTTAGTCCCATTACACACACAGAGCTATATTTTGTTCCCAGAAGCACCTATAGGACTTGAAGTGTGTTAGTCCCATTACACACAAAGAGCTATACTTTGTTCCCAGAAGCACCTATAGGACTTGAAGTGTGTTAGTCCCATTACACACACAGAGCTATATTTTGTTCCCAGAAGCACCTATAGGACTTGAAGTGTGTTAGTCCCATTACACACAAAGAGCTATATTTTGTTCCCAGAAGCACCTATAGGACTTGAAGTGTGTTAGTCCCATTACACACACAGAGCTATATTTTGTTCCCAGAAGCACCTATAGGACTTGAAGTGTGTTAGTCCCATTACACACAAAGAGCTATACTTTGTTCCCAGAAGCACCTATAGGACTTGAAGTGTGTTAGTCCCATTACACACACAGAGCTATATTTTGTTCCCAGAAGCACCTATAGGACTTGAAGTGTGTTAGTCCCATTACACACAAAGAGCTATACTTTGTTCCCAGAAGCACCTATAGGACTTGAAGTGTGTTAGTCCCATTACACACACAGAGCTATATTTTGTTCCCAGAAGCACCTATAGGACTTGAAGTGTGTTAGTCCCATTACACACACAGAGCTATATTTTGTTCCCAGAAGCACCTATAGGACTTGAAGTGTGTTAGTCCCATTACACACAAAGAGCTATACTTTGTTCCCAGAAGCACCTATAGGACTTGAAGTGTGTTAGTCCCATTACACACACAGAGCTATATTTTGTTCCCAGAAGCACCTATAGGACTTGAAGTGTGTTAGTCCCATTACACACAAAGAGCTATACTTTGTTCCCAGAAGCACCTATAGGACTTGAAGTGTGTTAGTCCCATTACACACACAGAGCTATATTTTGTTCCCAGAAGCACCTATAGGACTTGAAGTGTGTTAGTCCCATTACACACAAAGAGCTATATTTTGTTCCCAGAAGCACCTATAGGACTTGAAGTGTGTTAGTCCCATTACACACACAGAGCTATATTTTGTTCCCAGAAGCACCTATAGGACTTGAAGTGTGTTAGTCCCATTACACACAAAGAGCTATACTTTGTTCCCAGAAGCACCTATAGGACTTGAAGTGTGTTAGTCCCATTACACACACAGAGCTATATTTTGTTCCCAGAAGCACCTATAGGACTTGAAGTGTGTTAGTCCCATTACACACAAAGAGCTATACTTTGTTCCCAGAAGCACCTATAGGACTTGAAGTGTGTTAGTCCCATTACACACACAGAGCTATATTTTGTTCCCAGAAGCACCTATAGGACTTGAAGTGTGTTAGTCCCATTACACACAAAGAGCTATATTTTGTTCCCAGAAGCACCTATAGGACTTGAAGTGTGTTAGTCCCATTACACACACAGAGCTATATTTTGTTCCCAGAAGCACCTATAGGACTTGAAGTGTGTTAGTCCCATTACACACACAGAGCTATATTTTGTTCCCAGAAGCACCTATAGGACTTGAAGTGTGTTAGTCCCATTACACACACAGAGCTATATTTTGTTCCCAGAAGCACCTATAGGACTTGAAGTGTGTTAGTCCCATTACACACAAAGAGCTATACTTTGTTCCCAGAAGCACCTATAGGACTTGAAGTGTGTTAGTCCCATTACACACACAGAGCTATATTTTGTTCCCAGAAGCACCTATAGGACTTGAAGTGTGTTAGTCCCATTACACACAAAGAGCTATACTTTGTTCCCAGAAGCACCTATAGGACTTGAAGTGTGTTAGTCCCATTACACACAAAGAGCTATATTTTGTTCCCAGAAGCACCTATAGGACTTGAAGTGTGTTAGTCCCATTACACACACAGAGCTATATTTTGTTCCCAGAAGCACCTATAGGACTTGAAGTGTGTTAGTCCCATTACACACAAAGAGCTATACTTTGTTCCCAGAAGCACCTATAGGACTTGAAGTGTGTTAGTCCCATTACACACAAAGAGCTATATTTTGTTCCCAGAAGCACCTATAGGACTTGAAGTGTGTTAGTCCCATTACACACACAGAGCTATATTTTGTTCCCAGAAGCACCTATAGGACTTGAAGTGTGTTAGTCCCATCACACAGAGCTCCTCTATTTTCTTTGCATAAGCACCCACAGGACTTCTAGTGTGTTAGTGGCACCACACAGAGCTCCTCTATTTTCTTTGCAGAAGCACCCACAGGACTTCTAGTGTGTTAGTGGCATCACACAGAGCTCCTCTATTTTCTTTGCAGAGGCACCCATAGGACTTCTAGTGTGTTAGTGGCATCACACAGAGCTCCTATATATTCTTCTCAGCAGCACGCACAGGACTTCTAGTGTGTTAGTGGCATCACACAGAGCTCCTCTATTTTCTTTGCAGAAGCACCCATAGGACTTCTAGTGTGTTAGTGGCATCACACAGAGCTCCTATATATTCTTTGCATAAGCACCCACAGGACTTCTAGTGTGTTAGTGGCACCACACAGAGCTCCTCTATTTTCTTTGCAGAAGCACCCACAGGACTTCTAGTGTGTTAGTGGCATCACACAGAGCTCCTCTATTTTCTTTGCAGAAGCACCCATAGGACTTCTAGTGTGTTAGTGGCATCACACAGAGCTCCTCTATTTTCTTTGCAGAAGCACCCACAGGACTTCTAGTGTGTTAGTGGCATCACACAGAGCTCCTCTATTTTCTTTGCATAAGCACCCACAGGACTTCTAGTGTGTTAGTGGCATCACACAGAGCTCCTCTATTTTCTTTGCATAAGCACCCACAGGACTTCTAGTGTGTTAGTGGCATCACACAGAGCTCCTCTATTTTCTTTGCAGAAGCACCCACAGGACTTCTAGTGTGTTAGTGGCATCACACAGAGCTCCTCTATTTTCTTTGCATAAGCACCCACAGGACTTCTAGTGTGTTAGTGGCATCACACAGAGCTCCTCTATTTTCTTTGCAGAGGCACCCATAGGAATTCTAGTGTGTTAGTGGCATCACACAGAGCTCCTATATATTCTTCTCAGCAGCACCCACAGGACTTCTAGTGTGTTAGTGGCATCACACAGAGCTCCTCTATTTTCTTTGCAGAAGCACCCATAGGACTTCTAGTGTGTTAGTGGCATCACACAGAGCTCCTATATTTTCTTCTCAGCAGCACCCACAGGACTACCGACTACAATGGCTGGAAGACCGCCAAGGGGAGGCAGAGCGTGCAGAGCCAAGAACACAGGGCAGGCAGGCTCTGTTTCTAGTGGACGTGGCCGTGGACGTGGACGTGGTCGTGCATCGTCATCAGCACGTGGCCATGGGACACGCGCGTCTTTGTTTTCGGCAGCTGGACATGTGGAGCCGCATCATGCTGAAGGCTTGGTAGAATGGATGACCAAGCCCTCCTCATCCTCCTCATCCTCTCTCACCCAGGCTCAGGGTACTGACAGAGCATCATCAGCCACCCCTTCCCTAGACCCACCATGTCCTCCTGAGGAGTCCCCCGAACTCTTTGAGCACAGTGTTGGGTACATGCTCCAGGAGGATGCCCAACGATTCGAAGGCTCGGATGACGATACCCAGCTTGAGGAATCTGGCAGTACAGTTCCACCAGCTGCAGCTTACTGCCAGGTTTGCTCTAGTGGTGAAGAGGGAGGGGATGATGAGGTCACTGACTCCACGTGGGTGCCTCAAGGGAGAGAGGATGAGGAGGAGGACGAGGAGGAGGAGGATGCGGCGTCACATGTCCAACGAGGCAGGATGCCCCCTGGAGGCCAGGTAGAGGCCAGCACAGCAACTGTACAACACCGCAGAGCTCCGCCTGTGCAGGGCGCTGCCTCTGCACGTTATCAGAAAAGTTCTTTGGTGTGGGCCTTTTTTGAGACGAGTGCAGCAGATCGCACCACTGCTATTTGCAATATTTGTCTCAAGCGTATCTCGCGTGGCCAAAACATCAGCCGCTTGGGCACCACAAGCATGACCAGACATATGGCGACCTGCCATGCAGCTCGTTGGCAGGCACACATAAAAGACCCACACCAAAGAACTAAGCGGACCTCTCCTTGCTCCTCCTCAGCTGGGATCTCCATCCCCACTACACCTTCAGTCCTCTCTGAAAGCTGCTCTGAGAGGACTGAAGGTGTAGAATTCGGTGTGTCACAACCAAGTACTTGCAGTACACCGACGTCCGAATGCAGCAGGCAAATTTCCCTGCCCCAGCTGCTGGACCGTAGAAAGAAGTACACTCCCAGCCATCCACATGCCCAGCGGTTGAATGCTAGCCTTGCTAAATTGCTAGCACTTCAACTGCTGCCTTTTCAGTTGGTAGACTCGGCCCCCTTCCGTGAGTTTGTTCAATGTGCGGTTCCTCAGTGGCAGGTTCCCAAACGCCACTTTTTCTCGCGGAAGGCGATTCCGTCTCTCTACCGGCATGTGGAGGGCAATGTCCATGCCTCGCTGGACAGGGCGGTCAGCGGTAAGGTGCATATTACCGCTGACTCATGGTCCAGCAGGCATGGACAGGGACGGTACCTTTCTTTCACGGCCCATTGGGTCACTCTATTGGCAGCTGGGAGGGATGCAGGACAAGGTGCAGTAGTGTTGGAGGTTGTTCCGCCACCACGCCTCCAAAACGCGACTACTGCTACTGGTTGTGACACACCTCTCTCCTCCACCCCCTCCTCTTCTTCTTCCTCCAGTGCTCTGTCCTTGGAACCAGCGGTGCTCCGTAGGCGTACAAGGGGCTACGCAAGTACGCAGGCAAAAAGATGCCATGCCGTGCTTGCGCTGGTGTGTTTGGGGGACAGGAGCCACACTGGGCCAGAGGTTCTGGCAGCTCTGCAGGGGCAGGCCGAGAGGTGGTTGACGCCACGTCAGCTTAAGCCAGGAATGGTCGTTTCTGACAATGGCACCAACCTCCTCTCCGCCCTGCGACAGGGGCAGCTCACCCATGTGCCCTGCATGGCTCACGTCCTCAACCTGGTGGTGCAGCGGTTCTTGGGCAGGTTCCCAGGCTTACAGGATGTCCTGAGGCAGGCCAGGAAAGTCTGTGTGCATTTCCGCCGATCTTATAATGCCAGTGCTCGGCTGACTGAGCTGCAAAAGGAGCTGAACCTGCCCAAGAACCGCCTAATATCTGACATGCCCACCAGGTGGAACTCAACGTTGGCCATGCTGCAGCGACTGCACACGCAGCAGAGGGCCATCAATGAGTACCTTTGCGACTACGGCACCAGGACAGGGTCAGGGGAGCTTGGTTTTTTTTCCCCACGTCAGTGGAGCATGATCAGGGATGCATGCACTGTCCTCTCACCATTTGAGGAGGCCACGAGGATGGTGAGCAGTGACAGTGCATGCATCAGTGACACTGTCCCTCTTGTCCACCTGTTGGAGCATACGCTGCGTGGGATCATGGACAGGGCACTTGAGGCAGAACAGAGGCAGGAAGAGGAGGACTTCCTTGCCTCTCAAGGCCCCCTTTATCCGGACAGTGTTCCTTCTGTCCCACCCATCACACAGGAAGAGGATGAGGAGGGAGGAGGAGGAGGAGGAGGAGGAGGATTGTGTGAGCATGGAGGTGGAGCCTGGCACTCAGCATCAGCAGCAGCAGTCTTTTAGGGATGATGTACAGTCCCAACAAGCCAGTGGACTTGTACGTGGCTGGGAGGAGGTGGCTGGCGATCATGTCATCCTCAGTGACCCAGAAGACTCCGGACCGAATGCCTCAGCTAACCTACGCTGCATGGCCTCCCTGATCCTGCAAAGCCTGCGGAAGGATCCTCGTGTTCTTCGGATCAAGGAGAGGGACCATTACTGGCTGGCCACTCTCCTTGATCCGCGGTACAAGGGTAAGGTTGCGGACCTTATCTTGCCGTCGCAGAGGGAGCAGAGGATGAGACATCTCAGGGAGGCCTTGCAGAAAGGTCTGTGCAACGCGTTCCCAGAAACTGGGAGGCTACAAACTCCTGGTCCTGGGCGACGAGTTGCTGAGGCTTCGGTCAGTGGCAGAAGGAGCGGTGGGGAAGGTGGACGTCTGACCGATGCGTTCAGACAATTTTTTAGTCCGCAGCCCCAAGGTATGATCGGTTCCAGCAACCATCGCCAGCGTCTGATATACATGGTGCAGGAATACCTTGGGGCAAGGTCAGACTTGGACACCTTTCCCACCGAAAATCCTCTGGCTTACTGGGTCCTGAGGATGGATCACTGGCCAGAGCTTGCACAGTATGCAATTGAGCTACTGGCCTGTCCTGCCTCCAGCGTTCTTTCCGAACGCACATTCAGTGCTGCTGGAGGATTTGTGACTGATCATAGGGTGCGCCTGTCCACCGCCTCGGTTGATCGACTGACCTTCATCAAAATGAATCAGTCTTGGATCACCACCAGCTACCAGGCACCTGAGGCGGATATAACCGAATAATTTTTAATGTCACATCCCTTCAAGACTGCCTATGCTGATGCTGAGTGACTGTCCTCTTATGTTCACTGACTATCCTCTTCCTCCTCCTCAATGATCCATGCCACCACACCAGTGCCTAAGGCACAATTTTTCAGCCCCTGTTTAACAGGGGCGTGTACTTACAATTTTTAAAAAAAAAAATGCTTCGCAACACGTGTGACTGCTGTGCTCCAAGTACAGTCTCTGTGAGGGCCGTGTTGCAGTGTTGTGGCACCAGCACCAGTGCCTAAGGCACAATTTTTCAGCCCCTGTTTAACAGGGGCGTGTACTTACAATTTTTTAAAAAAATGCTTCGCAACACGTGTGACTGCTGTGCTCCAAGTACAGTCTCTGTGAGGGCCGTGTTGCAGTGTTGTGGCACCAGTGCCTAAGGCACAATTTTTCAGCCCCTGTTTAACAGGGGCGTGTACTTACAATTTTTTAAAAAAATGCTTCGCAACACGTGTGACTGCTGTGCTCCAAGTACAGTCTCTGTGAGGGCCGTGTTGCAGTGTTGTGGCACCAGTGCCTAAGGCACAATTTTTCAGCCCCTGTTTAACAGGGGCGTGTACTTACAATTTTTTAAAAAAATGCTTCGCAACACGTGTGACTGCTGTGCTCCAAGTACAGTATCTGTGAGGGCCGGGTTGCAGTGTTGTGGCACCAGCACCAGTGCCTAAGGCACAATTTTTCAGCCCCTGTTTAACAGGGGCGTGTACTTACAATTTTTAAAAAAAAATGCTTCGCAACACGTGTGACTGCTGTGCTCCAAGTACAGTATCTGTGAGGGCCGGGTTGCAGTGTTGTGGCACCAGCACCAGTGCCTAAGGCACAATTTTTCAGCCCCTGTTTAACAGGGGCGTGTACTTACAATTTTTTAAAAAAATGCTTCGCAACACGTGTGACTGCTGTGCTCCAAGTACAGTCTCTGTGAGGGGTTGCAGTGTTGTGGCACCAGCACCAGTGCCTAAGGCACAATTTTTCAGCCCCTGTTTAACAGGGGCGGGTAATTACAAATCTTGATCTAATAGTTCACAGCAGGGCCCATTCCTGCGCCCACCAAGAGTAACTATGAGGGCCTGCAGTCTTGTGGCAACACCGTCCACCACCACCGCCAAAGGCCCAATTTTTCTGCCCTGTTCATCAGGTGCTTGCAATTACAAATCTTGATCTAATAACTCACAGCAGGGCCCATTCCTGCGCCCACCAAGAGTAACTATGAGGGCCTACAGTCTTGTGGCAACACCGTCCACCACCACCGCCAAAGGCCCAATTTTTCTGCCCTGTTCAACAGGTGCATGCAATTACAAATCTTGATCTATTAACTCACAGCAGGGCCCATTCCTGTGCCCACCAGTCTTGTGGCTACACCAACATCTAATAGGGCAAATTTCTGCAGAGTATATACGCCAGGCCCCTACTTTCAAACATCCAACTTACAAACGACTCCTACTTGAAAATGGAAAGAGAAAACAGGAAGTGAGAGGAAATCTACCCCTAGGAAGGGAAATTCTATCCTGTTAGATTTAATTTGGGAAAAAGGTATCTCCTCTCTACTGATACTTTATCACCAATCCTTGTTTCAATTAAAACCCCACTTTTTCCAAAAACATTTGTCATTGGGACGGAAAGTGAGGTGACATGTTCTGAACAGATGTGCAAAGACAGCAAATGTTACAGGGGTGATAACCCCTCCCTATGTTCTCCAAAAAGCTTAAAAATAGATTTTTTTGGGATGGAGCTACACTTCATAATGTACCTGTTCAGATTCTACTTAAGATCAAACCTAAAGCCGCAAGTGGTTTTAAATGGCTTCTTTTTTTCCTTTACAAATGTCATTTTGTGCAAGGACAGTTCTAAACACGGGAAACACATGCCACTTCACAGGCATACTTTGGACACCCCCCAGGTACCATATTTAAAGGAAAATGTCACTTTTTTTTTTTCACTTTATGCATCATTAAAATGACTGCTCCCGAAAAAACGTTAGTTTTTAAAAGTTCTTTTTGCATTGATATATGTCCCCTGGGGCAGGACCCGGGTCCCCAAACCTGTTTTATGACATTAACATGCATATTGGCCGTTGTAATTAGCACTTTTGATTTCGAACGTTCGCGTCCATTATAACGTATAGGGTTCGAAAATTCGCGCGAACTTTCGGTCCGTTCGAAGGTTCTGGTTCGAACCGAACCCGGGGGTGTTCGGCTCATCCCTAGTGTTAATGGGGAAATCAAGTGGTTTTCTTTCCTTCGGCCCATGAAAACAAAATAGCTTAAAGTGATTGTAAAGGCTTGTTTAAAAAAAAAAAATAACAAATATGTTATACTTACCTCCTCTGAGCAGTTGGTTATGCACAGAGCAGCCTGGATCCTCCCCTTCTCGGGTCCCTCTTTGCAGGTCCTGGCCCCTCCCTCCTTTGAGTGCCCCTCAGCCAACAGCTTGCTACAGGGGGCACCCAAGCCGAGTCAGAGCTTTGTGTATCCATTCACACACGAAGTCCCGGCCTGGCCCCACCCCTTCTCTCCCCTGATTGGCTGACTGACTTTGATTGACAGCCGCAGGAGCCAATGGCGCCACTGCTCTGTCTCAGCCAATCAGTGGTGTTCTGGATGGCTGAGAGGATTGTGGACATTGCTAGAGAGAGAAGGGGCTCAGGTAAGTAGTTAGGGGGTAGCTGGGGGGCTGCTACACACAGAAGGTTTTTTATCTTAATGCACAGAATGCATTGACATAAAAATCCTTCTGCATTTGCAACTCCTTTAATGTATGGCCAGCCTTTCTGCCTACAAGTACATTGCTCTTTGACATTGACCAATTGCAACATCTTTCTGGTTCATTGCAAGAGAATGAAATTGGTAGCTGAGCCCTCTGGACATCCACCAGGCTTTAGGTTGCTTTATGTGTGATGGTGGCACCTAGTAAGAAAGACTTCAGTTATACCTTAGTGATCAGACCTGTCATCTGATGGGTCTCTCTCTCTCTCTCTCTCTCCCTGAAACCAAATACAGGGCCAGAAACAGGAGACATAGCAAATGTAGAGAAGAGGATTACCGGTACATTCAATGCTAACCACTTCAGCCCCGAAAAAGGATTTGCCCCTTTAATGACAAAGACATCTTTTGCGATATGGCACTGCGTCACTTTAACTGACAATTGCTCGGTCGAGTGACGCTGTACACAAACAAAATTTATGTCATTTTTTACCCACAAATAGAGATTTATTTTTTGATCAACAAAAAAAGACAAACAATTAAAAAAATGTGTTACTTTCTGCTATAATACATATCCCCAAAAATATATATATATTTAAAAAAAAAGTATTCATCAGTTTAGGCTGATATATATTCTTCTACATATTTTTGGTAGAAAAAAAAAATCGCAATAGGCGTATATTGATTTGTTTGAGCAAAAGTTATTGCGTCTACAAACTACAGGATAGGTTTAGGGACCTTTATTTTTTTTAATTGTTTTTACTGGTAATGACGGTGATCTGCGATTTTTAGCAGGACTGCTACATTGCGGGGGACAAATCTGACCACAAACAAAACTTTTTGGGGACCAGTGACATAATCATGTGTCACCGGCGGACATCGACAGGTACGTTGGTTCATGCGGGAGAGCCAACCTGCCACAGTATATCTGCGTGAGCTGGTCGGCTAGTGGTAAAACACCAAAAAGGAATTGAGAGGTGGAGTTACTAAAGGCAAATAGACTGTGCATTTTGCAAAGGGCAGTTGCACTCTGCAAGAGCAGTTGCTCCAGAGCTTAGGAAAGGAGGTAAAGCTTCGCTTTGCAAAAAATACCTAATCACATGCATGGGAAAAAAAAAAAAAAAACAACAGCATTTTTGCTTGCACATGATTGGATGATGGAAGTTAGCAGAGCTTTTGCTCATTTACTAAACTCTGGAGCAACTGCAGATTGTACTTTGCAAAGTGCACAGTCTATTTGCCTTCAGTAAAACAACTCCTTAAAATTTAGTAAACTAGCTGGGTAAATACTAAACCAACATGCCAGAATTAGGAGTGCTAGGAGTTCAAAGTCCAAGGAGCAATTTAAGGCGAACCATAGATGAGTCAGTTTTTTCTTTCAACCAGCGGGTTTACCAAAAAAAAACAACAAAATCCATGTTTTTATTCCGACGGATGTTGGCTCAAACTTGTCTTGCATACACACGGTCACACAAATCTTGTCGGAAATTCCATTCGCCAAGAACGCAGTGACGTACAACACGTACGACGAGCCGAGAAAAATTAAGTTCAATAGCCAGTGTGGCTCTTGATTGATTCCGAGAATGCGTGGCACTTTGTGCATCAAAATTGTGTACACATAATCGGAATTTACGACAACAGATTTTGTTGTCGGAAAATTGGAGATCCAGATCTCAAATTTTGTTTGTCGGAAATTCCGACGGAAAATGTCCGATGGAGCCTACACGCGGTCGGAATTTCCGTCAACAAGCTCCTTTCGAACATTTGTTGTCGGAAAAAATCCGACTGTGTGTACGCGGCATTAGAGTACACAAATCTTCACTGCAGGCTATAGCCTGCAGCGCTGATCAATAGGCTAAAATCCAACTTCCGTATTGACTTCTGTTCAACCACAGTGGCCATATGTGGATCCAAATTTCGCTGGTCCCTGCTGAATGTGTGACCAGGTTAAGGTTTATAGGACCATTAATTACACATCAAATTTGTTGACTACCTACCTATTACATTTTTGGAGGTCCTGGTGGACCAGGACAGTGGAAACTTTTGGAACTGTCATCTTTTTTCCACAAGTTTCTTAAATGTGGAAATAAAAAGATTTTTTTTTTTTTTAAAGTTATCAATTAAGACTTTATTTCTTACCCACAGCATGAGCATACTTAGAGTTACATCCCAAAACACATTTTCTACTTCTCCTAAGCATGGGAATGCCACATGCCTAACCTACTAGTATGTGTGTTACAATGTTTTTTATTAAGAAGAATAAAATAGAATCAATGGCCAGAAAGTGCAGGAGGCTGAACAAAGAGTGAACAAAAGAGTCCATACGATTCCAATTGTGCAGTTGTCTGCAGAGTATGGGTGAGACTGGTGTCTCGCAGGAATGTATTTAGTGGGACATGCAGATGAGTCAGAACTGGTGGCAGGTAGAGACGTGGTCAGAAAACAGGTACAGGATTGGTCCAGGCAGCAGGCAGAAACTTGGTTGATGAACAGGCTAGGCTCAGGTCAGGTGGAAAGCAGTGATGTGGACAGTAAGCAGGTAAAGGGTCAGTCCAGACAGCAGGCAGGAAACAGGTCAGTTCAACAGTCAAGGCCAGGGTCTATTCAGGCGAACAGGGTCAGTTCAGGTGGCAGGCAGAGGCATGATCAGTATGCAGTACAGCATTTTGTAAGTCCCATAGTTAGGGTTAGGCCAAGAAAGATTTTAAATTGCTCAAATGTGATGGCCTTCAACTCAAATGGATGGGCAAAACCGGAAATGGGATTATTTGTGATGTACTGCTGGGCATACAGATTACATTACATACAGGCACCGCTGTATTAGAAGTAGCCTTAAAGGATTTAAAATTGCCTCTGGGACACTGGTATGGGCCCTAATATTTTTGGTTGATGTGGCACTCTTCTACTTGTACCTGGCCTTTCACCTTGATGTACTCCGCTGGTGGTGCTCCCTACCTCACCAGGATGTAGTGCATTTCTGGTTCTTATGCTGTTCATATTGACTGATTATTTTTGTAGGGACCCTATCCACCTCTGAATCAGAGGCAGTTACTAAACTGCTGCTCTCCACGGATTTATATTCAGAATCCGAATCTGGCAGTGAAAGCTCCACGCTACTGTGGCGGTGATCAGGACACTGGTCATGGCATATACTGGTCTGGCATCACTGCAATCAGGGACACTGGCTCTGTTGGCACTGGCACTGGTTTTGCAGTGATCAGGACACTGGTGTTGGCCTATACTGGTCTGAAGTCACCAATCAGGGACAGTGGCTGGCGGCAGTGGTCTGGTGACACCGACTGCTGTAGCTAGAGATAAGGTACAGTGTTAAGCCTGGTACACACTTTAAGTTTTCTTTTAGTTTAATCCAGCGGGCTGAACAAAAAAAACTGAGGAGCTCAGGAGGAGTTAGAACAGCGATCTCCCCACTGAGCTACAGTGTTCTGACAGGTGGACTGTCTCCCCACCAGAACATACTAGACAGTGCCCACAACCATTGGCTGCCAGTACTGATCAGATGCCGATTTAATGCTGGTTTTCCAACATGCCCGTTCGACCAAGTCGGCTTCTGCCGGATAGGCTGATGTACATACAGGCCAATTGTCTGAATGGTTTCTGTTGAACTGCTCGATACTAGCCGATATTTGGCCCATTTGTACCAGGGCTTACTGGCAGCACAGGTGACACTGAGACAGGTGTGACAGGTGGGTGGCTGTACTGTTTATTTACACTCCACTTCTAGGATAGTGAAACTCTAATCTGACTGGCACTGGTGTGTGTATGTTTAAGACTGTGACAGGTTGTGTAGCACTCAGAGATCATCTGTGAGAGGAAAGAGAACTGATGCTTACTTTCACTTTTTTTTTTTTACATATGTGATCTCTGTGATTGGACCCAGCGATTAATTTAATTGGTTCTGTACCAGTTATGTGATCTGCTATGTCTTCGGGAAACAGCAATCACTGGGCTTGTGGGTGTACGCTCTAGGAGCTTTGCAAGGGTCGCTGATTGTGGGGGACATACAGGTACATCATCCCGCATTAGCAAAGCTGCCATCTGGCTGTATATGTACATTGGCCAGATGGGAAGCAATTAAAATGGTTGTAAACGCCATATACTCAGTAAAGTGCCTAGCCTCTGGTAAAACACAAAGATGAAACAATTCCTCCTAAGTTAGTACGTTAGAAGTAATGCAGCAATCCTTGCATTACTAAGTGTCAAGTGCAAGAACTTCTGCACCTACAACAAACTTGTCTATAAATGTAAAAATAATACTATAAACCATATACAGGTGCACTTTCCCTTTAAGAAACATACATATCTCAAGTGAACAAATAAATCAAAATATATAAAAATAAAATATATACATATATACAGCAGGTAAAATAAGTGTTGAACATGTCACCATTTTTCTAGGTAAGTAAATTTCTAAAGGTGCTATTGACATGACATTTTCACCACATGTCGGTAACAACCCATGCAATCCATACATACAAAGAAACAAAAACAAATAGGTTCAGAAATAAGGTTATGTGTAATAAAATGGAATGACACAAGGAAAAAGTAGTATACATGCTAACTGAAATGTATTTAATACTCTGTACAAAATCCTTTGTGGGTAATGACAGCTTCAAGATGCCTCCTGTATAGAGAAACTATATGCATGCATTGTTCAGGTGTGATTTTGGTCCATTCTTCCACACAAACAGTCTTCAAATCTTGGAGGTTCCTTGGGCCTCTTCTATGAACTCTGATCTTTAGTTCTTTCCAAAGATTTTCTATTGGATTCAAATGAGGTTGGCTGGGCCATTCTAGCAGCTTTATTTTCTTTCTTTGAAACCAGTTGAGTGTTTCCTTGGCTTTGTGTTTGGGATCATTGTCTTGCTGAAATGTCCACCATTTTTTCATCTTCATCACCCTGGTAGATGCAGCAAATTCTTATCAATAACGGCTTGGTACATTTTTCCATTCATCCTTCCTTCAATGACATGACGTTTGCCAGTACCGTATGCTGAAAAACAGCCCCACACCATGATGTTCCCACCTCCAAACCTCACTGTTGGTACGTGTTTTTGGGGTGATGTGCAGTGCCATTTGACTTCCATTTGACAAATTATGGCATCCAAACAGTTACATTTTGACCAGACTATATTCTTCCACTATTTCACAGGCTTGTCTAAATGTTGTGCAGCAAACTTTAAATGAGCTTCAACCATGGGCATCCGCATGGGGGGCAAGGGGTGCAAGTGCCCCCCAGAGCAATGTGTCTGCACACGGACACTCAGGGCTGATCCTGGGCAGGTGCCCAGGGTGCACCACACCCAGGCGCTGCAAGCTGTGCAAAGGGGGAGCACCGAAGCTGTGGCAGTCACTTACTGCTACATTGAGCAGCAGTGGCACTGCCCAGACTCCATAGACTCTCTTCTTGCACCGTCTGCTGGCCTCTCTGCTGCCCACTGCACTGGTTGTTAGACTTGATTGCCGCCTGTCATCTAGCATCCAGTGATTTCACATCATAAGGGTCGAGGCGAGGCCCCAGCATTCAGAGTGGAGGAGGAACTTCTTCCACCTCCGTGCCTGGTCAATTTTAGCTCCACCCACCTCCTCCATTTTCTCCAGGCAGCAAGCCTGAAGAGACAAGTGTGAGCTGTCCACCTGCAGCAGCACCTGCCTGAGGTGAGGCAGTCTGCGTCCATGTTCTGGAGCTCATCTAACAGCACTACTTGTATAATTGTGGTCAAGGTGTTAAATTAATTATTTAATTATGATAGATATGTGGGAGATATCATTGCTAACCTTATACAAATGCTCTTTACCTGGCTGCAATGCTGACCCCTGGGTCTAAAAGCTTTCTAAGCCAGAGCCTGTATGCACATCAGAAAAGTTTAAGCAAAGTAAAAAAATCTTATCTGCATACCTCCTCCGGGTTAATGAATACAAATATTGGAACAACAGAGCCATGGTGCTGGCATTTTCAGAAAGAAAAGTCAGTACTGGAAACCTCTGTAAACATAAAAACTGATTATAAATCAGACAATGGCAGCTTGATCCTTCTATTAAGCTCTTCCAACATTCCATTTGGATTTGATACCCTGGTAATGAGACACCTTTTTGCAGACCATCAGTTGAGATTGAACCAGCTCATATTAATTTGCACTGACAAGCTGCTTTCGAATTACTGATACATTCAGCTGGTGTCTTGGCTTTCCATGCCTTTTTGCATCTCCCTTTCTTCATGTTCAATACGTTTTCCCGTTGTCATTCCATTTTATTCCACATAATTTAATTTCTGAACTCATTTGTTCTGCTTTCTTTGTATGTATGGATTGCAAGTGTCGTTACTGAAAATTTCATGTCAATAGCACCTTTAGAAATATATTTACCTCGAAAAATAACGACGTGTTCAAATACTTTTTTTACCCACTGAATATACTGTATGTGTATATATTATATATATATATATAATATATATATATATATATATATATATATATATATATATATATATATATACAGTGGGGATCGAAAGTTTGGGCACCCCAGGTAAAAATGTGTATTAATGTGCATAACGAAGCCAAGGAAAGATGGAAAAATCTCCATATGGCATCAAATTACAGATTAGACATTCTTATAATATGTCAAAAAAAGTTAGATTTTATTTCCATCATTTACACTTTCAAAATTACAGAAAACAAAAAAATGGCGTCTGCAAAAGTTTGGGCACCCTGCAGAGTTAATATCTTGTACTGCCCCCTTTGGCAAGCATCACAGCTTGTAAACACTTTTTGTAGCCAGCCAAGAGTCTTTCAATTATTTTTTGAGGTATCTTTGCCCATTCTTCCTTTCAAAAGTCTTCCAGTTGTTTGAGATTTCTGGGCTGTCTGTCACGCACTGCTCTTTTAAGGTCTATCCATAGATTTTCAATAATGTTGAGGTCAGGAGATTGTGAAGGCCATGGCAAAACCTTCAGTTTATGCCTCTTGATGTAATCCCCCGTGGATTTTGAGGTGTGTTTAGGATCATTATCCATTTGTAGAAGCCATCCTCTCTTTAACTTCAGCTTTTTCACAGATGGCATCAAGTTACCATCCAAAATTTGCTGAAATTTTATTTAATCCATTTTTCCTTCTACTCGTGAAATGTTCCCTGTGCCACTGGCTGCAATACAACCCCAAAGCATGATTGATCCACCCCCATGCTTAACAGTTGGACAGAGGTTCTTTTCATTAAATTCTGTGTCCTTTCTTCTCCAAACGTACCTTTGCTCATTCCGGCCAAAATGTTCTATTTTAACCTCATCGGTCCACAGAACTTGTTTCCAAAATGCCTCAGGCTTGTCTATATGTTCATTTGCAAAGTTCAAGTTTCTGATGACTCTTCCATGAAGACCATATTTGTACAAGTATCTCTTTATAGTGGAATAGTGTACCACAACTCCAGTGTCTGCCAGATCTTTCTGGAGCGATCGTGCAGTCAAACGTGGGTTTTGAATTGCTTTTCTCACAATCCTGCGAGCTGTTCTGTCTGATATTTTTCTCGGTCTTCCAGAACTTGCTTTAACTTCCACTGTTCCTGATGACTGCCATTTCTTAATTACATTCCGAACAGAGGATATTGACATCTGAAAACGCTTTGCTATCTTTTTATAGCCTTCTCCAGCTTTGTGAGCGTCAACTATTTTCAGTTTCAGTTTTCTAGACAAATGCTTAGAAGAACCCATGGTGCTGATTGTTGGGGCAAGGTCAGTTGAGTCTGGCCATTTAAAACCTTTGAGATTGACATCACCTGGTCTTCCCAGATGATGATTGAGAACAATCCATGACACTGGCAGGTCTCAGCTTTGCAAAGGGGGCAGTGCATGCTATAAATTCTGCAGGGTGCCCAAACTTTTGCAGACGCCATTTTTTTGTTTTCTGTAATTTTGAAAGTGTAAATGATGGAAATAAAATCTAATTTTTTTTACATATTATAAGGATGTCTAATCTGTAATTTGATGTCATTTGGAGATTTTTCCATCTTTCCTTGGCTTCGTTATGCACATTAATACACATTTTTACCTGGGATGCCCAAACTTTCGATCCCCACTGTATACACACATTACTTATACTTGCATACCCCACTTTTAAGTACACAATGGGTTTATTTACTAAAGCTGAAAGTGCAAAATCAGGCTCACTTCTGCATAGAAGCCAATGAGCTTCTAACCTCAGCTTGTTCAATTAAGCTTTGATAATAAAACCTGGAAGCTCATTGGTTTCTATGCAGAAGTGAGCCTGATTTTGCACTTTCCAGCTTTAGTAAATAAACCCCATTGCGTACTTAGGGGTATGCCTGTACAAGATGCAGATCAATAAATATAGTGAGAATCTGTGACAGTAGATCCAAAAATTGTAAAATAAATCCAATTAATTAGATAAAGCCCAAAGAAAGAAAAGTCCTAGATAAAAGTGGTCCACTCCTTGTATAATGTGATAGTAGTGTCACAAGGAAGGAAGGGGCCACCAGACCACTACATCATCCCTAAAAGACTGCTGCTGCTGCTGAGTGCCAGGCTCCACCTCCATGCTCACACAATCCTCCTCCTCCTCCTCCTCCTCCTCATCCTCTTCCTGTGTGATGGGTGGGACAGGAGGAACACTGTCCGGATAAAGGGGCCTTGAGAGGCAAGGAAGTCCTCCTCTTCCTGCCTCTGTTCTGCCTCAAATGCCCTGTCCATTATCCCACGCAGCGTATGCTCCAACAGGTGGACAAAGGGACAGTGTCACTGATGCATGCACTGTCACTGCTCACCATCCTCGTGGCCTCCTCAAATGGTGAGAGGACAGTGCATGCATCCCTGATCATGCTCCACTGACGTGGGAAAAAAAAAAAAAAACCAAGCTCCCCTGACCCTGTCCTGGTGCCATAGTCGCAAAGGTACTCATTGATGGCCCTCTGCTGCGTGTGCAGTCGCTGCAGCATGGCCAACGTTGAGTTCCACCTGGTGGGCATGTCACATATTAGGCGGTTCTTGGGCAGGTTCAGCTCCTTTTGCAGCTCAGTCAGCCGAGCACTGGCATTATAAGATCGGCGGAAATGCACACAGAAGCCTGCCTCAGGACATCCTGTAAGCCTGGGAACCTGCCCAAGAACCGCTGCACCACCAGGTTGAGGACGTGAGCCATGCAGGGCACATGGGTGAGCTGCCCCTGTCGCAGGGCGGAGAGGAGGTTGGTGCCATTGTCAGAAAACGACCATTCCTGGCTTAAGCTGACGTGGCGTCAACCACCTCTCGGCCTGCCCCTGCAGAGCTGCCAGAACCTCTGGCCCAGTGTGGCTCCTGTCCCCCAAACACACCAGCGCAAGCACGGCATGGCATCTTTTTGCCTGCGTACTTGCGTAGCCCCTTGTGTCACAAGAGCAAGGAAGAAGAGGAGGGGGGTGGAGGAGAGAGGTGTGTCCACAACCAGTATGCTGTGCTGGCCTCTACCTGGCCTCCAGGGGGCACCCTGCCTCGTTGGACATGTGACGCCGCATCCTCCTCCTCCTCCTCGTCCTCCTCCGCATCCTCTCTCCCTTCAGGCACCCACGTGGAGTCAGTGACCTCATCATCCCCTCCCTCTTCACCACTAGAGCAAACCTGGCAGTAAGCTGCAGCTGGTGGAACAGTACTGCCAGATTCCTCAAGCTGGGTATCATCATCCGAGCCTTCGAATCGTTGGGCATCCTCCTGGAGCATGTACCCAACACTGTGCTCAAAGAGTTCGGGGGACTCCTCAGGAGGACATGGTGGGTCTAGGGAAGGGGTGGCTGATGATGCTCTGCCAGTACCCTGAGCCTGGGTGAGAGAGGATGAGGAGGATGAGGAGGGCTTGGTCATCCATTCTACCAAGCCTTCAGCATGATGCGGCTCCACATGTCCAGCTGCCGAAAACAAAGACGCGCGTGTCCCATGGCCACGTGCTGATGACGATGCACGACCACGTCCACGGCCACGTCCACTAGAAACAGAGCCTGCCTGCCCTGTGTTCTTGGCTCTGCACGCTCTGCCTCCCTTGGCGGTCTTCCAGCCATTGTAGTCGGTAGTCCTGTGGGTGCTGCTGAGAAGAATATATAGGAGCTCTGTGTGATGCCACTAACACACTAGAAGTCCTATGGGTGCTTCTGCAAAGAAAAAGAGGAGCTCTGTGTGATGCCACTAACACACTAGAAGTCCTATGGGTGCTTCTGCAAAGAAAATAGAGGAGCTCTGTGTGATGCCACTAACACACTAGAAGTCCTGTGGGTGCTGCTGAGAAGAAAATTTAGGAGCTCTGTGTGATGCCACTAACACACTAGAAGTCCTATGGGTGCTTCTGCAAAGAAAATAGAGGAGCTCTGTGTGATGCCACTAACACACTAGAAGTCCTGTGGGTGCTGCTGAGAAGAAAATATAGGAGCTCTGTGTGATGCCACTAACACACTAGAAGTCCTATGGGTGCTTCTGCAAAGAAAAAAGAGGAGCTCTGTGTGATGCCACTAACACACTAGAAGTCCTATGGGTGCTTCTGCAAAGAAAAAGAGGAGCTCTGTGTGATGCCACTAACACACTAGAAGTCCTATGGGTGCTTCTGCAAAGAAAATAGAGGAGCTCTGTGTGATGCCACTAACACACTAGAAGTCCTGTGGGTGCTGCTGAGAAGAAAATAGAGGAGCTCTGTGTGATGCCACTAACACACTAGAAGTCCTGTGGGTGCTGCTGAGAAGAAAATAGAGGAGCTCTGTGTGATGCCACTAACACACTAGAAGTCCTGTGGGTGCTGCTGAGAAGAAAATATAGGAGCTCTGTGTGATGCCACTAACACACTAGAAGTCCTATGGGTGCTTCTGCAAAGAAAATAGAGGAGCTCTGTGTGATGCCACTAACACACTAGAAGTCCTGTGGGTGCTGCTGAGAAGAAAATATAGGAGCTCTGTGTGATGCCACTAACACACTAGAAGTCCTATGGGTGCTTCTGCAAAGAAAAAAGAGGAGCTCTGTGTGATGCCACTAACACACTAGAAGTCCTATGGGTGCTTCTGCAAAGAAAAAAGAGGAGCTCTGTGTGATGCCACTAACACACTAGAAGTCCTATGGGTGCTTCTGCAAAGAAAATAGAGGAGCTCTGTGTGATGCCACTAACACACTAGAAGTCCTGTGGGTGCTGCTGAAAAGAAAATAGAGGAGCTCTGTGTGATGCCACTAACACACTAGAAGTCCTGTGGGTGCTGCTGAGAAGAAAATAGAGGAGCTCTGTGTGATGCCACTAACACACTAGAAGTCCTATGGGTGCTTCTGCAAAGAAAATAGAGGAGCTCTGTGTGATGCCACTAACACACTAGAAGTCCTGTGGGTGCTGCTGAGAAGAAAATAGAGGAGCTCTGTGTGATGGCACTAACACACTAGAAGTCCTATTGGTGATTCTGGTAAGAAAATAGATGATCTCTGTGTGATGCCACTAACACACTTCAAGTCCTAGTGGTGCTTCTGGGAAGAAAATATATGAGCTCTGTGTGATTGGACTAACACACTAGAAGTCCTATGGGTGCCTCTGGGAAGAAAAAAGAGGTCTGTGTGATGCCACTAACACACTAGAAGTCCTATGGGTGCTTCTGCAAACAAAATAGATGAGCTCTGTGTGATTGGACTAACACACTAGAAGTCCTATGGGTGCCTCTGGGAAGAAAATAGAGGAGCTCTGTGTGATGCCACTAACACACTAGAAGTCCTGTAGGTGCTTCTGAAAAGAAAATAGAGGATCTCTGTGTGATGCCACTAACACACTAGAAGTCCTGTAGGTGCTGCTGAGAAGAAAATATATGAGCTCTGTGTGATGCCACTAACACACTAGAAGTCCTATGGGTGCTTCTGCAAACAAAATAGAGGATCTCTGTGTGATTGGACTAACACACTAGAAGTCCTTTAGGTGCTGCTGGGAAGAAAATATATGAGCTCTGTGTGATGGGACTAACACACTTCAAGTCCTATAGGTGCTTCTGGGAACAAAATATAGGATCTCTGTGTGATGGGACTAACACACTTCAAGTCCTATAGGTGCTTCTGGGAACAAAATATATGATCTCTGTGTGATGGACTAACACACTTCAAGTCCTATAGGTGCTTCTGGGAAGAAAATATAGGTCTGTGTGATGGGTCTAACACACTTCAAGTCCTATAGGTGCTTCTGGGAACAAAATATATGATCTCTGTGTGATGGGACTAACACACTTCAAGTCCTATAGGTGCCTCTGGGAAGAAAATATAGGTCTGTGTGATGGGACTAACACACTTCAAGTCCTATAGGTGCTTCTGGGAACAAAATATATGATCTCTGTGTGATTGGACTAACACACTTCAAGTCCTATAGGTGCTTCTGGAAGAAAATATATGATCTCTGTGTGATGGACTAACACACTTCAAGTCCTATAGGTGCTTCTGGGAACAAAATATATGATCTCTGTGTGATGGGACTAAACACACTTCAAGTCCTATAGGGTGCTTCTGGGAAGAAAATATATGATCTCTGTGTGATGGGACTAACACACTTCAAGTCCTATAGGTGCTTCTGGGAACAAAATATATGATCTCTGTGTGATGGGACTAACACACTTCAAGTCCTATAGGTGCTTCTGGGAAGAAAATATAGGATCTCTGTGTGATGGGACTAACACACTTCAAGTCCTATAGGTGCTTCTGGGAACAAAATATATGGGATCTCTGTGTGATGGGACTAACACACTTCAAGTCCTATAGGTGCTTCTGGGAACAAAATATATGATCTCTGTGTGATGGGACTAACACACTTCAAGTCCTATAGGTGCTTCTGGGAAGAAAATATAGATCTCTGTGTGATGGGACTAACACACTTCAAGTCCTATAGGTGCTTCTGGGAACAAAATATATGATCTCTGTGTGATTGGGACTAACACACTTCAAGTCCTATAGGTGCTTCTGGGAAGAAAATATATCTGATCTCTGTGTGATGGGATGGGACTAACACACTTCAAGTCCTATAGGTGCTTCTGGGAACAAAATATATGATCTCTGTGTGATGGGACTAACACACTTCAAGTCCTATAGGTGCTTCTGGAAGAAAATATAGATCTGTGTGATGGGAAACACACTTCAAGTCCTATCTCTGCTTCTGGGAAGAAAATATATGATCTCTGTGTGATTGGACTACACACTTCAAGTCCTATAGGTGCTTCTGGGAACAAAATATATGATCTCTGTGTGATTGGACTAACACACTTCAAGTCCTATAGGTGCTTCTGGGAAGAAAATATATGATCTCTGTGTGATGGGACTAACACACTTCAAGTCCTATAGGTGCTTCTGGGAACAAAATATATGATCTCTGTGTGATGGGACTAACACACTTCAAGTCCTATAGGTGCTTCTGGGAACAAAATATATGATCTCTGTGTGTGATGGGACTAACACACTTCAAGTCCTATAGGTGCTTCTGGGAACAAAATATATATGATCTCTGTGTGATGGGACTAACACACTTCAAGTCCTATAGGTGCTTCTGGGAACAAAATATATGATCTCTGTGTGTGTGATTGGACTAACACACTTCAAGTCCTATAGGTGCTTCTGGGAAGAAAAAAATGATCTCTGTGTGATGGGACTAACACACTTCAAGTCCTATAGGTGCTTCTGGGAACAAAATATATGATCTCTGTGTGATGGGACTAACACACTTCAAGTCTATAGGTGCTTCTGGGAACAAAATATAGGAGCTCTGCCTGCCTGCCAGGAACACACTACAAGTCCTATAGGTGCTTCTGGGAACAAAATATAGGAGCTCTGCCTGCCTGCCAGGAACACACTACAAGTCCTATAGGTGCTTCTGGGAACAAAATATAGGAGCTCTGCCTGCCTGCCATGAACACACTACAAGTCCTATAGGTGCTTCTGGGAACAAAATATAGGAGCTCTGCCTGCCTGCCAGGAACACACTACAAGTCCTATAGGTGCTTCTGGGAACAAAATATAGGAGCTCTGCCTGCCTGCCACGAACACACTACAAGTCCTATAGGTGCTTCTGGGAACAAAATATAGGAGCTCTGCCGGCCTGCCACGAACACACTACAAGTCCTATAGGTGCTTCTGGGAACAAAATATAGGAGCTCTGCCTGCCTGCCACGAACACACTACAAGTCCTATAGGTGCTTCTGGGAACAAAATATAGGAGCTCTGCCTGCCTGCCACGAACACACTACAAGCCCCTCTTTCTAAATCAATCTAAATGAATGAATCTATCTAACTCAATCTCTCTAAGTAAATCTCTCTAACTAACTAAATCCAGCAGAGTGTCACAGATCTAGCCTGCTCTATCTGCGCCGGAACAGCATGTGACGGCGCAGACGGCGTGGCGGCCTTTTATAGGGGGGGGCGTGTACTACAGCCCCTGAGCTGTAATTGGCTACAGGCGTCCTGCCTGTAGCCAATTATGGCTCTTCGAGTTTCCGGGGCTGTGATTGGCCAAGCATGCGGGGTCACAGTGCATGCTTGGCCAATCAGCAGCCAGCAATGCACTGCGCCGGCCGCGCCGGCCGCAATGCATTGCGGGGCCGCGCGCCTCACACGAACGTGATGCGAGCGGCCAAAATAGTTCTGGGCTCGCCGAGCGAGCGAACGCCCGGTGCTCGATGCGAACGTGGGTTCGCATCGAGCACCGGGCCCATCCCTAGTCACAAGGAAGGAAGGGGCCACCAGACCACTACACACAATAGTAAAGTAAGCTCCTTACCAAACTTAGAGATCCCCCAAAGAGATCATGAAGCGCCTTGCTGCACCACAGCACCACTCAATCTAGTCATATAAATCCGGACACACCAGCTCTAGATGGATGTGCTCAATAGATAATCATCTCACCAAGTCATCTCCCAAGATAGCCTGGTGTCAAATTGGACTGTCAGTAGTGCCTAATGCAGGTAGCAGAGAGAAGAGAGATTAGATAGGAACCACATTATGTTCTTTGGTTTGAGGCAAGTGCACACTATAAAGGGATATGCTCTCTTCGGTTTTCATTTCAGAGGTTTACAACAATTCTAAAGCTCTCTGGGCATCTGTGAAATTTACCTGTGTAGTGCCTCCCTACCACATTGCAAGAGTTAAATACTCATGTTGTCTAGGGAATCACCTTCTGAAGCATTTTTTCTGCACTGCTCACTGGTCACATTCTTACTTATGTAATCGCATACAATGCAAGACCCACAATCCTGTGTTGAAAATGTCAAAGGCCCTCTCACATCCTAGGGATGTTGTAGAGGAGTAGAGTGCTGGCTGTTGGGCAAGTTAAGAATAAAGTAAGAAATCTTATTCACTATCCCCATGATAAGAGGAGCACTTGACCGATGCAGAGTGGGTAGGGGAGCATTGCATATGTACATTTTACATATGCTCAAAGTTCAGCTTTAAGGATGGGACAATACCGCTAGTATAAAACACAATAGTAATGAATAAAATCAAAAGCATAGTCTTATGAAAAATCCAATAATGATAGCAGCACTCCTGTTAATGTTTAAAACATGACTGGCATTCATATGTAAGTCATATGAGAATTGATAGCAGATGCGTTGTGATTTAAAAGTCTCTTTAAAGGGTGGTGGTTCTAATCAATGTGGAATATTGTGCACCATACACCAAGATCTGCACCATGTAAGTCACACTCCCCTAGGGGTTCAAACTCACCATTATGATGAATATCACAAGCGTTTAGTAAGCACAGCGTCATCTATTTCACGGGGGTCACTTAAGCTAATGATCACTCCAGGAATAGTTGCACACAGCTCTGGATATCCATTCTTCCTGGAGATCTGCTCCCGGTGTGCCGTCCTACAAGAGATCGGTCCTCAGCATAACACACACCTCTCCCATCCTTTACTACTATTTCAAATTTGAAATAGTAGTGGAGGATGGGAGGGGTGTGTATAACACAAATTATTTTTGTTATACAGTGGAACCTTGGATTGCGAGTAATGTGGTTAACGAGCGTTTCGCAATATGAGCACTGTATTTTTAAAAATCATAACTCGCAAAAAAAAAGTCTTGTCTCGCAAAACTAGCATGATTCAGGTCAAAGCGTGTGCATTACCGCGTTGGCCTGAGGTGGGGGGCGCCGGAGCCGAGCAGCACCGATCGGCACTGTTCGGAAATGCACGAAAAGGCCCGAGGACAGCTCGGCTGACCTCGGCAAACCTCGGGAACGGAGGTTTGCCGAGGTCAGCCGAGGTGTCCTCGGGCCTTTCCTGATATTTCCGAGGCTCTCCGGCGCCCCCCACCTCTGGCCGCATGCGGTATTGCATCCCATTGAAGTCAATACGGAACAAATTATTTCCGTTTCCATTGACTTCAATGGGGAAACTCACTTTGATATGCAAGTACTTTGGATTAAGAGCATTCTCCTGGAACAGATTATGCTTGTAATCGGAGATTCCACTGTATTGCTGTATATGGTTTATGAGTGTATATATTGGGGGCATGTTGGTGGTGAGTAGTGTGGTCAGGCCTTGAAAGACACTAGAAGATTACTAAATACCTATAGTATCACAAATCTCTCCAGTAACTTCTTATTCTAGTGGGTTGATTTACTAAAAAGTGCAAAATCTAGTGCAACGCTGCAAAATAAACCATCAGTTTTGGGTCCCTCTTCGGCGCTCCTGGCCCCCTCTTCCTGTTAAGTTCCCCCACAGCATGCAGCTTGCTATGGGGGCACCTGAGCCGAGCCGCAGCTCCCTGTGTCCATTCAGACACGGAAAAAAAATTCTCCCATGGTTCAGAGAAGCAGGATCTTCCATTCTATGAAACCATAGGACCCACTGATATTGGGGGACTTTGACGTAGTATGGCTTAGCACTATATGGCCATATGGTGTAACGAAATCCCCATATTTCCCCCACCCCTCCATCATTGCCTTTAATTAGTGTCCACCTGTGTTATTTATTTATTTTTTTACTTTTAATTCTCCTATTTAGAGGAGTGTATTTCTCCCATGGTTCAGAGAAGTAGGATCTTCCATTCTATGGATAGCTTAGGACCCACTGATATTGGGGTACTTTGACGTAGTAGTGGGCTTAGCACTATATGGCCATATGGATATAACTAATTTCCCATATTTTCTGAAATACCATCTTTGATGCATTTTTTAGGGTGTGCCCCCCAAATCTTTGTCTAGTGTATGGATTCTGACCATTCCTTTGGGCTGGAGCACCCCCCCCCCCCCCCCATAGTTGCCTCTTATTAGTATCCACCTGTGTTATAGGAGGAGTCCTTTTAATTCTCCCATTTAGAGGAGTGTATTTCTCCAATGGTTCAGAGACGCAGGATCTTCCATTCTAGGGATAGCGTAGGACCCACTGATATTGGGGTACTTTGACGTAGTAGTGGGCTTAGCACTATATGGCCATATGGTGCAACTAAATCCCCATATTTTCAGAATATGCTCAGGTGGTTTTAAATAGCCTTGCAGGAGTGAAATATAATTTTTGTATGTGTGCGCTGTAATCTTTTTTTTTTTCTGTCTGTTTGGTCTTATGGCTGCACCATTTTTATGCATTTTTTAGGGTGTGCCCCCCAAATCTTTGTTCATTCAGACACAGAGCCGCGGCCCGACCCCACCCCCTCTCTCTCCTCATTGGCTCACTAACTTTGATTGACAGCAGCGGGAGCCAAGGGCGCTTCACTGCTGTCTCAGCCAATGAGGAGGGAGAGCCTGGACAGCCGAGTCTTTCGTGCAACATCGCTGGATCGGGATTGGGCTCAGGTACTGCTGCACACAGAAGGCGTTTTTTTCCAAATTCATAGAATGCACTAAGATAAAAAACCTTCTGCCTTTACAACCACTTTAACCACTTGCCAACCACCGCACGCCGATATACGTTGGCACAATGGCAGCAGTGGGCAAATAGGCATACCTGTACGTATTTTTTAAATTGTACAACGTTGTTTATTATTACAGTGTATTTATTAACGCATTGCTGCATTGTAGGAACGTTATCCACTGAGGTGGTAGTTTTTTACCACCCTATTTGGATTAATCAGTGATTTGTATTTCATCAATAAAGCTTTATAGTTTGTTAAAATTATACCGTGGTTGATTCTGCCTCTGATTGCTTTCTGGTGACACATCTCTGTCCCCTACCCCCTTTTCTTTTTTTACATATAGTAAATTGCTTTCAGGGAGGTATCCTGTTAAACTGATGAAACTGTATTTTTTTCAATATTATACTGTACCAATGTGGATTCTGATATTCTCTTGAGTAGTTCATACCTGTACGTCCCCTTTAAGAGCCAGGGATAGCAGGCGTGAGCGATAAAAATCGCAGATCAGCCATTACTAATAAAACAAATTTTAAAATAAAAATGCCATAAAACTATCCCTATTTTGTAGATGCTATAACTTTTGCGCAAACCAATCAATATACGCTTATTTCAATTTTTTACCATAAATATGTAGAAGAATACATTTCGGCCTAAACTGAGGAAAAACATTTTTTTATATATATTTGGGGAATATTTATTATAGCAAAAGTAAAAAATAATGCGTTTTTTTTTTTTTTAAATTCTCGCTTTTTTTTTTTTGTTTAAAGCGCAAAAAATAAAAACCGCAGAGGGGATCAAATACCACCAAAAGAAAGCTTTATTTGTGGGAAAAAAGTACGTAAATTTTGTGTGGGAGCAACGTCGCAATTGTCAGTTAAAGCGACGCAGTGCCGAATCGCAAAAAAGTGCTCTGGTCAGGAAGGGGGTAAAATCGTCCGGGGCTGAAGCCGTTAATTAAACAAGTTGAAGTTAGAAGCCAATTGGCTGCCATACACATTTTTACTAGATTTTGCACTCTCCAGTTTTAGTAAATCAACCCCTACATCTTGTCAATTTCTGCTCCTGCACTGTGCTTTTAATCCAACTGAAAACAAGGTCTTTAAAATATAACGTTGAATGACTGTGTTTAAATAATACAAAGGTAATGTACAGTGAGTGTGTGGAGGAGCATATAGCTTGCTTCAATATGAGGTGGCTAGGGAAAATATTATTAACACTAAATCTTGTAATTGCTTTTTTCTGTCAGCGTTACATTATGTTTAATGCATCCAGCAATCCTACCCCATGTAAATAAGGATTACAGCCGGCTGGCACGATTATAATTTTAATATGATCAGCACGTCTTCCGGCAACTAGGAGACTAGCTGTGGAATCAGATGCATCATCAACAAATAAAAGTAAAGTATTTGCCTGGCTGCTTCGAATTTGACCATTAAATGCTTAGAGCAAAATGTCATCTTATTACGAGGGAAATCATGACGCTCATCTGATAAATGAGAAGCAGAACAGTCACTCATCGCCTGGCGTTGTTCTGAAGAGAGAAATGTAATCCAATTTAGAGAGCTCTCAAGTAAATAGCACAATTAATTTCTGAGTGTGCTTCAGCAAGAATTGGAGCCTGCTGAGGGTCTCAGAAATCTCGGCAGAAAATACAAAAAACAAAGAAAATTCATTTTATTGAGCATTGTACAATAGCAAATTACTCCTCTAGAGCATTTAATGTAAACTTTTTCAATATGCTACAAGTATGTTGTTTACCTTTAGGATTGTTTACTTTGCTTTCACAATTCAGACCTCATTCATTGTTTTGCTAAACAACATCACCTTTGACATCTCCATGCCCATATAAATAAATTGGCACATAGGGGGTAATACATTTATTAATACTGCTTGTACATCTGTGTCTCTTGCTGTTTTACTCAGCTCTTATATCCAATGCAAAAGTAAAGTGAATGGCCATACAATGGTCTGGTTCTGCAATAATAAGTAAAACAATTTACTGTAATGCCCCGTACACACGGTTGGAAATTCCCAACACAAAATCCGTCACTGGTGTTGCATACACACAGTCGGACAAAGTTGTCGGAAAATCCGATCCTTCTGAACGTGGTGACGTTCGTTGTGTACGACGGAACTACGTAGAGGCTAGTAGCCAATAGCTTTGGTCTTGTAAAGTGATCTGAGCATGCGTGGTACTTTGTCCGTCGGAATTCGCTACACACCATCGGAAAAAGTCCCATCGGACTTTGTTGTCGGAAAATTTGAGAGCAGGATCTCAAAAAGTCCGATGGAGCCCACACACGGTCAAATTTTCCGACAACATGGTCCGATAGGACATTTTCCGTCGGAAATTCCGACCGTGTGTACGGGGCATTAGTCTCCCTGTATCCTGCAATGCGATCTGAGTCTGGCTCGGGGTTACCGCTAATGGTACTGAAGTTCCACCCCGAGCCAGACTCGGGATTACCGCCAGGGGGGTTAACAATCATACTAACCACCTTTCTTTGACACCTGGTCATTTTTTCTATACACACTGGTGCCTTCTTCCTCCTCTGTTTTATATTTTTTTTTTGTTTTGCAATTTACTACTACAAAACACTACTAAAATACTGCAAGTGCTATTTCTTGAAGTGATGCAGTATTTTAGTAGCGAAAACCTGCTGTATGTTAACGTCAGCACTCACCGTTGTCCTTAAAGTGTCATTAAACCCAGACTATGAAAAACTCTTATTATATGCAATTCAACAGAGTGTTCATATTCACAAAGCCACTAATGCATTTATTTTGTGTAGAATGAAATATACCTGGTTGATCCTGCCTTCAGCTGTCCCTCCCATCTCCTCTGTGTCCTCATTGCAGGTTGAGATTTTGTAGGCCAGCAGCTGTCTTCTATGGAGCATGCTCAAATTTCAGTTCCCTCCTAAGCTCTTAATTTTCCTCCTTTTTATTTTCTGTGCAGCCCACATGACTATTGAGTCACACATGTGGACATATACACAGTAGTAAATGACAATCCTTCCCTTTCCTCTATGTCTTTCAATCGTCAAAGACTATGGGGGCGGGATAGTATGCTGATTGATTACATTCACTAAGAAACTCACAAAAACACTTAGTTTTAGTATTCATCAGTATTAAATATATCTAATGTAATTGCTAATACCTGTAAAGTAAAAAAAGGGCCTTGGATGCAGATGCCATCTGATCAAAGGGAAAGTTAGGGTCAATCATCTCTGACTCTGCTTACACCATATCAATGCAAAAAATACACACTCAATGCTCAATAAAGATGTATCGGAAGCTTTAAAACAGTTACCGTACATACTCGAATATAAGCCGTGTTTTTCAGCACATTTTTGTGCTGAAAATGCCCCCCTCGGCTTATACTGGAGTCAAGCACTTTTCTGCAGCAGAGAATGACATTTTCCGAACCGACTTTGGGGCCCCGTATCTCGGGCCACTTGGTGCTAGGAACCCCAACATTTGGTATGCAAACCCAGTGGAACTAGCACTACAACATAGTTCCTAGCACCAAGTGGCCCCGAGATACGGGGCCCCAAAGTCAGTTCGGAAAATGTAATTCTCTGCTGGAGAAAAGTGCTTGACATTTGCCAACCGACTTTGGGGCCCCGTATCTCGGATATGTTGTGCTAGTTCCACTGGGTTTGCACACCAAATTTGGGGTTCCTAGCACCAAGTGGCCCCGAGATACAGGGCCCCAAAGTCAGTTCGGAAAATGTCATTCTCTGCTGGAGAAAAGTGCTTGACATTTGCCAAACCGACTTTGGGGCCCCGTATCTCGGATATGTTGTGCTAGTTCCACTGGGTTTGCACACCAAATTTGGGCTTCCTAGCACCAAGTGGCCCCGAGATACGGGGCCCCAAAGTCGGTCAACTATGTCCATCTGCAGCAATGTCATTTCGGGACCCTTTGGGTCCAGAGACCCAAAATTATGGCTGCAGCTAGGGGGCCTCTAGGAACCCTTAACTACTAAGTTTGAAGTTCGGGGGACCTATGGCTGCAAATGGGCACAGTGAGGCTGCAAATGGGCACAGTGAGGCTGCAAATGGGCATTGCTGACCCTCTTTTCCACTTACACTAGCTGCGCATTTCTCACCCTAGGCTTATACTCGAGTCAATACTTTTCCCAGTTTTTTGTGGTAAAATTAGGAGCTTATATTCGGGTCGGCTTATACTCGAGTATATACAGTATTTGATATTTATAATCTAATTTGAACTGCTCATCTGAACCTGTACCAATCAGGGTTGGCCAGACACAGACATTATAGAGAGTATACATCAGCAGAGTACTGCAGGAATAAGAGGATTTAAAAAAAAAAATAAAAATACAGTGCCATGATATAGTAAGGGAAAAAAGTATTTGATCCCCTGCTGATTTTGCACGTTTGCCCACTGACAAAGAAAACATCAGTCTATAATTTTAATGGTAGGTTTATTTTAACAGTGAGAGACAGAATAACTACAAAAATATCCAGAAAAACACATTTAAAAAAAGTTATAAATTGATTTGCATTTTAAGTGCTTGCCACCCACCCACCATCAAAGGACGGCAGGGCAGCGCGGCTCTCGTTCCACGGGTGCGCGCAGTGCGGCGATCGTAGCCACGCCATGTTGCTAGGACACGGCGCGACCCGATCTCTGTAAAGAGCTGCGTCTGCTGCTCTTTAACCATGTGATCGGCTGTGTCCAATCACAGCCAGTCACATGTAAACACAGAGATGCCGGTAATTGTCTCCCCTCGCCTCACACTGACAGAGTGTGAGGAGAGCCGATCAGCAGCATCTCCTCACAGGGGGACATCTAGGAATGTAATCAGGGCACTACTCATCAGTGCCCTTATTACAAAAAATAAAAAATTGTCACAAATCAGTGCCCACCAATGCCAGCATACAGTGCCCACCAGTGAAAGCAATATGTGTGAAGGAAATTATAAAAATTATAAAAAAAAATGTGGGTACAGTGCAGCACGACCGCGCAATTGTCATTCAAAGTGCGACAGCGCTGAAAAATGGCCTAGGCAGGAAGGGGGTGTAAGTGCCCTGTAGGCAAGTGGTTAATGAGTGAAATAAGTATTTTACCCAATTCTTTTAGTTGGCCACCAGGTTTGCACACATCTCAGGATACGTGGCTATAAAAAATGGCAAATAGACAGGGCAATTTGCATTGCCTCAGCCAAAGATAGGTCCAAGCTTCTAAATAGCACATCACATAGGGGGCAGGGCACTGATCGGAGTGCTGGCGGACATAACCCTGTCACTTTTGTGACTGCATATTCCCAGGATTTTAGGTTCTGTAAAGAACATCATTTTTAAACATTTACCTATTTTAAATATAGATCAAGGTTTAGCATCTGTCATTTCTTTGGGATGTAGGTTTTCCAGTTGCGGAGCCAACACCCTGGGCATTGTCTTGTCCCCTAGCCTATATCGTTCATCTGGCCACATAGGGACCTGGTTGCATGCTACAGGATCATAC
This sequence comes from Lithobates sylvaticus, assembly GCA_028564925.1. Taxonomy (NCBI): domain Eukaryota; kingdom Metazoa; phylum Chordata; class Amphibia; order Anura; family Ranidae; genus Lithobates; species Lithobates sylvaticus. Next base: position 110,097,793 of record CM053027.1, read on the forward strand.
CCTTGCAATACAAGCACTTGTCGTATTTGCGACAAACATACTAAAAATCATAAAAACATTGTTTCCTGTACTACTGAACAGAATGTACATACTGTAAACTACAATATGTTGGCTGTACGTCAAGACCTATGAGAATAAGAATTAGTGAGCATTTTCATGGGGCTTCTTACACCGAGGATAAAGGTTTATCTCATGTCTCCAGACACTTTAAATATGAACATTCTGGTGACATGAGATTTTTTTCATTCTGTGGTCTGCAGAGAGTTAAAAGATTACCAAGGGCTGGAGATGTTCACTGTAAATTGTTGGAAAGGGAGGTTTGGTGGATTTTCAGCCTTCAATCTAGAACACCGACTGGCTTGAATTCCCAGTATGATGTGGATTTGTTTCTTAAATAATTCATTTGGAGCAATACACATGTTACATTTTGTGATATTCTTCTCTGATTTTCTTTTGTCTAGAGAATGTATGCATCACATATCCTTTGCTAGAACAAGTTCCCCACGTTTGAATTGTCAAGTACTACATCCTATCTGTTGTTTTTGATATCTTTCAATTATGTGTCTTAATGAGATGATCAATTAGAAAGTGTGGTTTAGTAAATGGTATATATGTTCTGTCTTTTAATCTAAAATTTGTGCTGTGATCAAGGCTTGTTAGCTGGAAGGCATGAGCTCAGCTCCTTTACTTGCTTTTCATGCATCAATAAAGAAGCAATGAGGACTATTGGAGTTTCCGGCTCTATTTTTGAATATGTGCTTGTAAACAAAAGAAGAGCTGACATTAACTACTTGCCGCCCGCGTTATAGCCAAAAGACAGCTACAGCGCCGGCCTTAATTGCTGGGAGGGCATCCATGGACGTCCTCCCGAGCAAGCGATGTCTGCGGGTCACGTCTGGCGCGCTCTGTGATCACCGAGTCTATGAGACTCAGCTGATCACAGATCCGAGTAAGGGGTCGATCCCGGCCCCTTACCACGTGATCAACTGTCAGCCAAAGATGACTGATCACGTGATGTAAACAGAAACTCGGTAATCTGTATTTTTTTTTCCCTCACACTGTCAGCATGTCAGAGGGACATCGGCCCCTCACACAGAAAGCCGCGGTTGCATTTTCTGTGCCCACCAGTGTCAGCTGCCAGTGCCCACTGTGCCACCTACCAGTGCCACCTATCAGTACCTACCAGTGCCCGCAGTGCCACCCATCAATGCCCACCAGTGCTGCCAATCAATGTCCATCAGTGTCTCATAATCAGTGCCACAGATCAGTGCTGCCTATCAGTGTCGCCTACCAGTGACGCCCATCAGTGATCATCAGTGCCCATCAGTGCCACCTATCAGTGCTGCTTATTAGTTCACTGCACATGACCACTGATGATAATGGAATTATACATTTACAAAAGGTGGGTGTATAATCAATTACTGGATTATCAGAGACAGAAACCTTTTTCTTAACCACTTCAGCCCCAGACCAATTTGCAGCCAAAGGACCAGGGCCCTTTTTGCGATTCGGCACTGCGTTGCTTTAACTGACAATTGCGCGGTCGTGCGATGTGGCTCCCAAACAAAATTGACGTCCTTTTTTTCCCACAAATAGAGATTTCTTTTGGTGGTATTTGATCGCCCCTGCGGTTTTTATTTTTTGCGCTATAAACAAAAATAGAGCATCGATTTTGAAAAAAATTCAATATTTTTTACTTTTTGCTATAATAAATATCCCCAAAAAAAAATACATAAAAAAAACATTTTTTTCCTCAGTTTAGGCCGATACGTATTCTTCTACATATTTTTGGTAAAAAAAATCACAATTAGTGATTATTGATTTATTTGCGCAAAAGTTATAGCGTTTACAAAATAGGGGATAGTTTTATAGCATTTTTATTAATATTTTTTTTTTACTAGTAATGGCGACGATCAGCGATTTTTTATTGTGACTGCGACATTATGGCGGACACATCGGACATTTTTGACACATTTTTGGGACCATTGTCATTTATATGTATTTAAATAGCACTGATTCCTATGTAAATGACAGTGGCAGTGAAGGAGTTAACCACTAGGGGGGGGGGAGGAGTTAGTGTGACATGTTGTTTTTTTTTTTTACATTAGGGGGGCGTGGCTGTACGTTTGACGTCATTGATCGGCTTTCCCGATGACAGGGAACAGCCGATCAATGACAGGCAGAGTAGGAAGCGCTGGGAGAGGTTTGTTTACACAGACCTCTCCCCGTTCTTCAGCTCTGTGACCCGATCGCGGGACACCAGCGGCGATCGGGTCCGCTGGTCCCGCGGCCGTGGTCACGGAGCTCCCGACCGGGTCACGAGCGTGCCGCCGGCGGCGCGCACGCGACCCCACGGCTAGGCAATAAAAGGGGACGTATATATACGTCCTTTTGCCTAGCCGTGCCATTCTGTAGACGTATATCTACAGGAGGCGGTCGGGAAGCGGTTAAAGTGATAATAAAGTCTTGTTTTTTTTTTAGTAAAAAAATACCTTACCTTACCTGGTCTGTGCAGTGGTTTGGCACACAGCAGCTCCAATCCTCCTCTTATTGGGTCCCTCGTCTGCGCTCTCGGCCCCTCCCTCCAGCTTGCTATGGGGGCACCCGAACCGAGCTGCTGCTCTGTGTATCCACTCAGACACTGAGCTGCGGCTAGACCTCACCCCCTCTCTCTCCTCATTGGCTCACCAACTTTGATTGACAGCAGCAGGAGCCAAAGGCGCCCCGCTACTGTCTCAGCCAATAACGTTCGGAATTTCGGACCAACTTTGTGTGACCGTGTGTATGCAAGTTTGAGCCAACATCCGTCGGCATAATGGTGCGGTCAGACTTTCCCGGCGGCAAATGTGCGATAGGAGCTTGTTGTTGGAAAGTCCGACCGTGTGTAGGCTCCATCAGACAGTTTCCATCGGAATTTTCGTTGCACAAAATTTGAGATCAGGTTCTCAAATTTTCTGACAACAAAATCCATTCGCATAAATTTCCGATCGTGTATAGACCATTCCGATGCACAAAGTGCCACACATGCTCGGAAGAGCAGAATTGGCTATTGAACTTTTTCTCGGCTCGTCGTACGTCACCGCGTTCTTGGCGTTCGGAATTTCCGACCAACTTTGTGTGACCGTGTGTATGCAAGACAAGTTTGAGCCAACATCCATCTGAAAAAAAACAAGGGATTTTGTTGTCGCAATGTCCGATCGCGTGTACGCGGCATAAGAAAGCCTCCTGAAATCTAGTCTTAAAGGCTTCAGAGTCTAAACCAAGTGTAAACCAAGGTGGTTTAAAAAAAAGATATAATTGCAGAATTATGCTTTCACCTATCTTAAACTTACTATTCCAAACCTGGAGGACTTGTTTAGTAAGAAGGGGCTTTACATTATTGTATTGTCTACATTGCCCTGGTGCAAATACAAGTCATAATTAAGTTGACTGCAGCTGCAGCTGAGCTGAAATTTGACCCATCTTTTTCAATTTGGCATAGAAATGCCAGTCTAAAGCCCTAATATCGAATAGTCACAGCTTCATAATATTAGGGCGGCCAACGCCTGCATTGGACTTAGACTTAAAACAATTTGACATTTAATCAACATTTTTTTTATGCAAATCAAAAAAAAGATAATTGTTTTCTTTTAAAGTGGTTGTAAACCTTTAGACATGAAATATGGACAAAGCATATCCTTCTATAGTGTGTACTTGTTTCAATTAAGAGCACTAAGGCTGCTTTCACACTGGGGCAGGCGTTGATGGTAAAATTACGCTAGTTTTAGCAGTAATTTACTTTCTTTTTAGCAGGGCGCTTTTAAGCCCGCTAGTGGCCGAATAAAGGGTTAAATGCGCCCATGTAACGCCGCTGCCGAGGTGCTTTGCAGGCACTTCAGCAGCCATGCCCATTCATTTCAATGGGCAGGAGTGGTGTATACACCACTCCTATACCGCCGCAAAGAAGCTGCTTGCATGACATTTTTTAACGTCCTGCCAGCGCATCACCCCAGTGTGAAAGCCCGGGCCCTCATACTGGGACTGCAGGGGAGGTGTTATTCAGGTGCTTTACAGGTGCTTTTTTAGCCCAAAAGCGCCCGAAAAACACCCCAGTGTGTAAGCCTGGGTTCACACTATAGCGAATTCGCAGCAGGGCAAAATACTGTGAATTTGCAGGACATTTGAAAACCCATTGTTTTCAATGGGGCACGTTCACACATGTCCGGTGCATGCGCACTGCGAATTGCCGAAAAACCGCAACCGTCTTTGGTGCGGTGCGGGACGGATCAGGTGCGAATTCAGGCCCATTATCTTCTATGGGCACGCATCTGATTCGCACCTGGCTTGCGTTCTGAACAGAAATTCGCAAGTCATTGTACCACCTCTTTAGGGGAAGTCCACGCCCAATTTAAAAAAAAAAAAAAAACGCATGGATACCCCCTACAGAGGCATACCAGGCCCTTAGGTCTGGTATGGATTCTGGGGGGACCCCCACGCCGTTTTTTCGGCGTAGGGGTACCCTTGAAATCCATACCAGACCTAAGGGCCTGGTATGCCTCTGGAGGGGGAACCCATGCCGTTTTTTTTTTATAAAAATTTGGCGTGGACTTCCCCCTCAGAAGTAGTAAAATGAGTTGCGAATTCATGCTAGCAGCTGATTCGCACCTAAAAACGCGGACAATCCGCAGAACAGCCAACGTTTCACTGCGCAGTCACGCAGGGCCTTGAATTTGCACCGCACTAGTCTGAACCCAGGCTCAGGGGTCTAAGTGCTCAGGGGTCTAAGTGTAATTTCTGTCTGCTGCTTTGTTCCTCTGCTCCAGCATGAGTCACTTCTGACAAGTTTTCATGACACCAAGAGAAAAAAGTGACAGGGAGGGATCTCCAGCTGACTGACAGCCTCAGCTCTGTTTCTGCGTGCTGTGTGGAGGGGGATGTGTCCCTTCCCTCCAATCAGCTCCCAGAGCTCTCTTCACTGAACTCTGCAGACTGTGACTTCAGCTCTCCTCCCCCTTTTTTCAGAGAACTTTCTCTACTTTGAATAAATGTAGAGAATAGAAGACTGCCGATAAACAGGTACAACATATGTTGGAGAATTTTTTTAATCTCTGTGTATCACCTGAGGCCAGTCACTTCACTAGGTGTGGGTAAGGGTTTACAACCACTTTAAGTGTGTCAATAAAAAGAAGCAAGAAGAGGTATTTGAAACATTTGCATATTAATTAATATTCTTGGAAGTACAGTCATCTTAATACTATTTATGTGCCCTAGCACAGTAAAAATGTATATTTTTATCATATTTAATAAGATTTTTAGCCAGATTATCGATATCCAATAGCAGACTATAATTAAGAAGAAATAGGTTGGCTGCTTTACCTGTACAGTTAATACCAGGGTATTTAGAAACAAGCAGTTTTCGCACAAATGGGAATGCAGCTTGGACTATTTTACCCTTTGAAATAAAGATTTTCATGAAGTATTTCAAATTTGGACATATAACATTGGGGGAAAAAGACAGCCCTACCAGTGGAATGGGGTAATACTGGAAGTTTGATGGCAAATTTTAGCAAAACTTTTAACAATCAGATGGGTTTATAGCCATATAGAGGCAGGAGGCAAGATCTTTACCCTTTTTGTATATCCACCTTAGATCCGCGCTATAGCCAAATGACGGCTACAGCGCGGATCTGATGTGCCGGGACTACGTCTATTGACGTCATCCCAGCAACGAGCTGCCTGCGCGCCCCCTGAAGACTCGCTGGATCACAGATCCGAGTAAGGGGTCGATCCCGATCCCTTACCACGTGATCAGCTGTCAGCCAATGACAGCTGATCATGTGAAAATAACCAAGCCGGTAATCGTTTTTTTTCCTGGAGAAAAAAAAAAAGCCGATCACCGGCGGCAGTGAGAGGGACATCAGTCCCTCTCACTGCAATATGCCTAGGGTCCATGGTGCCCTCTTTGGATAAAAAAAAGTGCCCACAGTGCCATCTGTCAGTGCCCACAGTGCCATAAGTCAGTGCCCACAGTGCCATCTGTCAGTGACCACAGTGCCAGTGCTGCACATCAGTGTCACCTACCAGTGCTCATCAGTGTCCCCTACCAGTGCCCATCAGTGCCACCTATCAGTGCCCATCAGTGCCACCTATCAGTGCCTATCAGTGCCATCCATCAGTGCCACCCATCCGTGCCACCCATCTGTGCCCATCAGTGCCATCTTTGCTGTGCCCATCAGTACCGACTTATCTGTCCCCACCAGTGCAGCCTATCAGTGCCCACCAGTGCAGCTTATCAGTGCCCACCAGTGCAGCTTATCAGTGCCCACCAGTGCAGCCTATCAGTGCCCACCAGTGCCGCCTCATCAGCGCATATCAATGAAGCAGAAAAATTACCTGTTTGCAAAATTTTATAACAAACTATTAAACATGATTTTATTTTATTTTTTAATTTTCCATCTTTTTTTATTTGTTTAGCAAAAAATAAAAACCTCAGCTGTGATTAAATACCACCAAAAGAAAACTCTATTTGTGGGAAAAAAAATTGTAAAAATTGAATTTGGGTACAGTGTTGTATGACCGCGCAATTGTCATTCCAAGTGCGTCAGCGCCGAAAGCTGAAAATTGGTCTGGTCACGAGGGGGGTTTAAGTGCAAAGTAATCAGGTGGATATACAGTAATAGAAATATAAACCTTTACCCTTTCTAGTAGTTTATTTACCCTTCAAGGGAGAGTGTTAACATATCTCAGAAAGTAAAGTATTGGCTCAACAGTGAACGACTTTTAATTTGATAGAGAAAAACAATCAGCTCTTTGACATTTTCCTTATCTGATATGACTGCTTCCAGAGAGTCAAGTAACTCTATTGTTTTTTTTTCTGGAAAAGGCACATAAGAGAGGTAGGCATCTATTTGAGAACCTCTAGGAGGTTTCTGTGTTTCACTTTCTTCAGAACAAACGTTATACAGTGAATTATAATATTATACAAAAGTATCTATAGTATAATATCTAAAGAATGTGACAGCAGGCATCCAATATTTAATTTTATCCTGGGGATAGTTTTGTGACTTTTGGGAGCCAAAACGTGCCTTATTTGTTGCCCAGTTTGTACTATGAGTAAGCAACTGTATTAAATATGTTTACATTTTGTATTTTTGTATATTATTCCTGTAATGTTATCAGAAGTTTGGTAAGCTGAAGAAAGTTTTGTTTTGCTAAATATTTTTTAATGTGACCTTTCTAGAATTATTAACTGGTTTAATAAATTGTTAAATTAAAGTGTGCCTTTTTTACTCCTGCTACTTTCTACAATGAATTTGCCTTGGATACATGCTTTATAAGGTAGAGAAATTACCACTATCAATGTCATTAATAAAGAAAAAAAAATGTTTTGGGTCCTTATCAGAGGGTAGGCGAAATAGATTTGGTCAAGTAACTGAGATTAATTTATCTGCCAATTATAAGTTTTCTTAAATTCTTGCAATCTAAAAGATAGTTTTATTGGAACATGATACAACAGTGTCGTTCCGAGAATTTTATCAGGCTCAACCAATATTACATAGTATTTTTCAAATATAATCTAGTATATGTTGATTGGTTATGGGATTAGTATTTGTTGTTTCTTGTAGTGGGATTATCTAATCTCCAGACATTTGTTCTATATGAATGGGTTGTTTAAAGAGTTTAGGCTTGGAATCCGAAACCCCTAATTTGCACAAAAAAGGAGTGCAAGAGATGGTTTGGAGTCTGGACAATAAAATAGCCCTTCTTGAACTCCATAAATGAACGTTTGCAAAAAGGACACCTGATTAGTAGAAATGGGCCGAACACCCCCCTGTTCAGTTCGCACCAGAACTCCCGAACAAAGAAAAGGTTCTGACTTGAACAGCTAACCCTGTTAAAGTCTATGGTACCCGAACTTGAAATATCAAAAGTTTCCATTTTGAAGGATTATATGGAAGTAATTGGCCATAAAAAGTGTATGGGGGTCCGGGTACTCCCCTGGAGGACATGTATCAATGCAAAAACATTTTTTTTTTAAAGATAGCTTTTACAGGAGCAGTGATTTTAATGATGCTTAAAGTGCAACAATAAAATTTAAAAATGTATTTAATTATAGTGCCTGTGGGGTCCCCTTAGTCTACATGTAAAGTGGTACATCTGTAGCATGTAAAGAACATGTTGCAGCAAAAATTACATTTCCAACCGGCCCTCTGATCTCTCCTGTATTGATTTGTATTGCAAGTGTACTGTCTGCCCTCATGTTGTAAAACGATGTGCAAACTTTTGGCGCTATATAAATCCTGTATAATAATAATAATAAAGACATAAAATGCATGAAAAAGACATTAAAAGTGTTTTTAGTTTAGATTACTTGTTTCCGATACCAATGTACGAAAATGGATTACATTGTGCTATACTTTCTCTGTACTGTATTTCATTTCACTCCAATAAAATCTTTGAATGACATATAAAAGTGTTTTTTAAAAAAGGCGTGGGGTTCCCGCCAGTCCATACCAGGGCCTTTGGGGAAGCCCATTGACAGGTGATGACTCAACTGTTGTTAAGGATGCCTTTCCCACTTCCTGGCCCACTCCTTAACAATCAGCTATTCACTGCACCCAGTTTGGGCAAAGCTTTGCCCAATCAGGGCTTAGAATGCACTGTGCAGTGTGCAGTGCTATGCAGGGCATTTGGCGGGGTGAACACCCGCCGAAAGCCCTGCAAAATTAGGTGTTCTCCAAACGGACAAACAGGTTATGTTTGGGCCGAACTTTTGCCCTGCCCCAATGGTTCACCCAACTCTACTGATTAGTAGTAGTAACATATTATATATATATATATATATATATATATATATTATATTTCAACCCTGCAGTGGAGAGGATAGAGTAAAGCAGGCCATAGATTATGCGATTTTCATTCCTGCAAACATGGGTTGCAGGAAACAAAATCGCTTGATTCTCCCATCAACACAGTCAGGTGTGGGGGGGGGGTGCTTGGAGCTCTCCCTGCTGGGAGAACACAGTGATTAGTGCTAGTGGCTATAGCTGCTAACAGTAATTAAATGCTACAAATACAACAAGCTGGATGTACCCGAGTCGATTGATGAATCGACTTGGGTGCAATCAGAATGCGCATAGATGGATTGAATCTCGGCCGGTCCATACTGAACCGGCTGAGATTCGATCCATTCATGGCTGGCTTAAGGGACAAATATATTGGGAAGATTTACCTTCACATCCTGGCATAATTATAACCAGAGCCAAAGCAGCCACAAGGCTGCTTTAGGACCTGGGGTGAAATAGGGGACCCATTAAGGAGGCCATTGAGGCAAATTAAACTGTGAAGTCTCCAGTCTATAAATGCAGAAGTCAGGATTATCATTAGTCACAGAACCCCCTCTGTGCATTAAGGAGCATTAGCTGTCTTAAGCTGACCATACACTGTTCACAATTCAGCCAGTTCAGCAGGGACAGGTTGGATTTTGGTTAGTGTTTTTTTGAATCCCTTTTGTTAATTAGGAGCAATCAGTTCTCTGTTCTACTGTGTCCGCGAAGGCAGCACAGAGAACAGGAGAGATGGAGGTGCATGCTCTGATCTCTTTCTGCACTCCCAGCCCCCCTCTCAACTCAGAGAGGAAGTAAAGAGGAAGGATTGTTATCCCTGCAGGCTCTGTGGCTATAGTGTAATCACTGCAAGCAGCAGAGAGAGGGATGTGAGCTGTCTGCTGACAGCTCACAATCCATATGACTGGTCACGCCTGGCAGGATCTGCATCATTTTGCTATATGGAAAAACTGTTTCCTGTTTGTTAATTAGTGGGAAGACTTCCACTACTTCTCTCTGAAAGAGAAAAGGACGAGGATTAAAAACATAGAACCGAAACAGGTCTATCTGCTTGGTTAATGTGGTGCACAACACTCCCAGCATGGAGGAGCTGTGTGTGTGTGTGGGGGGGGTATTCCTCCTCCATCCTGTTTTGGGTGAATTGAGGAATCTTCAAGTCTTTTTTAATCTTTCATTGCCCTTTCAAAATGGATTACAAGCAGAGGAGATATAAGGGGTAGAAATGGGTAGGTAAGCCTTCATACTCATGACAAAACAAGGGTGGGGCTTAGCTTTGATTGCATTGTGGACTGATTAGCAGAGACCTGAGAGATATGCTGTCAGGCACTGCAACCAGCTTCAGCTTTGCTAGCGATGGATAGGAGAGATCCTAATAGGACCTGCAGATTTCTTCACATGCTTTGTGATCCTTTTACACGTTTTGTGTTTGTGAATATATTCGCTCTCGCATAAATATTATTTGGTTTTAGCAATATTATGCCATTTATTGTTTTATTCTCTCTTGAGTTCTTGATGTGAATACTGTGGAGAGAGGAAACCAACCAGCAGCTGCATATGATTTCAGGCATTTAGAGTACTATTTTTTAGAGTCTATTGTCTCAAAGACATTCCTGGATATGACGCTGAGCATGTGCACTCAAGTTCTTTGGTCGACCATGGTGTGGCCTGTTCTGAGCGGAAGCTGTCCTGTTAAATCGCTGTATGGTCTTGGCCACCATGCTGCAGCTCAGTTTCAGGGTCTTGGCATTTTCTTATAGCCTAGGCCACCTTTATGTAGAGCAACAATTCTTTTTTTCAGATCCTCAGAGAGTTCTTTGCCATGAGGTGCCATGTTGAACTTCCAGTGACCAGTATGAGAGAGTGAGAGCGATAACACCAAATGTAACACACCTGCTCCCCATTCACACCTGAGACCTTGTAACACTAATGAGTCACATGACACCAGGGAGGGAAAATGGCTAATTGGGCCCAATTTGGACATTTTCTCTTAGGGGTGTACTCACTTTTGTTGCCAGCGGTTTAGACATTAATGTCTGTGTGTTGAGCTATTTTGAGGAGACAGCAAATTTACTGTTATACAAGTTGTACACTTACTACTTTACATTGTATCAAAGTGTCATATCTTCAGTGTTATCACGTGAAAAGATATAAATAAAATATTTACAAAAATGTGAGGGGGGTACTCACTTTTGTGAGATACTGTATGTCTATGAGTATATTTGCTTTCTCGTATATGATTACCTGGTCCAGCAGTACAATGCTATATATTGTTTCATTTTCCATGTCCTCATTATATGAATGCTTTGAAGGAAAGAGTAGGAGGAAAAGATTTAAAAGCATGAGAGCAGAATACGGAGTAATGCCCCGTACACACGAGTGGCTTTTCCGTCAGAAAAATCTTGGATGTTTTTTCCGACGGAATTCCGCTCAAGCTTATCTTGCATACACACGGTCACACAAAAGTTCGCTGAACTTTCGACCGTCAAGAACGTGGTGACGTACAACACTACGACACGCCGAGAAAATGAAGTTAAATTCTTCTGAGCATGCATCAAATTGTTTCCGAGCATGCATAGGAATTACGCGTTGGAATTGCTACAGACGATTGTAATTTTTTCCGACTGAAAAATTGAGAACATGCTCTCAATCTTTTGCTGGCTGGAATTCGGCCAGCAAAAGTCGATGGAGCATACACATGGTCGCATTTTCCGACCAAAAGCTCTCATCGGTCTTTTGCTGGCCAAATTTCCGATCGTCTGTACGTGGCATAACAGGAGTTTTGAGCACTTTTTTGCCAATTTTTTGTTTAAAAGGTGGCAATATCATCTGATGGGTTGCTGATCATTTTAACTGGTGAAGGGACATGCCAGTCTGCATTGGATTTATGTTTTTTGCTGTTTATATAAAGAAGCACATTGGTCGATGGATGAACTTCATACAAGGATTGAATTACACTTGTTTTTGGACTTTATTTGAGACAGTTATTGATTAAGCTTGTTTTTTAGTTGTTTTGCATATTATCTACCTTTTGTGATGTTTATACAGATATTTTAATGCTGTATTTTAGTATTTAATTTACTATGTAGTGCAAGGGCCTGCTTTAATGAATACAAATTGATTGGATTGTGTAGGTCATCATATTGCATAGTTTTATAAATCTAAAGTTGATTGTACAAAATCTGTATGTGTGTGTAATGTGTATGGTGACGCTTAGACAGCTGTCATGGGATTGTCCCCATTGGAAGACTCACCACTTACAAGAAAAAAATATGGTTTTGATAACACTTAAGGTGCAGAGATCTCACCACCTCCATAAAAGATACAAGAAATTATTAGGTGTTGTTGAGTGACCCCTTAATTAAAACATGTTTTTAGAATCTCTTGAAACATTCACAAATTTATCTGTGAATGTTATTAAAACAATTACATAAACTGGATTATGAAAATGAATCATTTATGTATATTGACCCTTTAAAAACAGTTGGCCTGGCTCCAAGGATTGACTGACTCAAAGGCTTTTGAATTATAATTTATATTTAATCCTCTTACTATTTCCTTTCTTAACCAAAAAAACATTGTAAGATGTGTATTAATGGCCCAATTAGCATATTTTGTCCACATTTGCAATTTTTGACAGTGCTCTACTGTGAAAAATGTACTAATATGTAATATCAATCAAAATAATAGGAATGGCAGTTGAAGTCCCTTGATTTTATCCAGTGCGGTTTGCCTGCAACCTGGAGCCAAATGAAAGGTGTATGATAAAATATGATGCTTGGTCTTCAGAGAGACACAGATAACTGCAGTCTTTCATCTTCTAATGTCAGGTCATCACCAGGCACGCTATAATAGCCCAATGTCCACCTAACTTCCCGCACTTCTTACAGGAGAGAAAATCATCATAAAAATGCTGTCTTCTTTAAAACCCTGCTTTTCTTTTATTGTGTTTCATCTCTGCACAAATTGCAAATTACTTCTCTTAGCACTGTATCAGCATGAAATAATCATTTGAGATTGCTCTGGGTTCCCAGCCTTAATTGGCTGTTCGGAGTAGATTAAGATTCTATATTATCTTTCTGCATAATTACTGTGGCCAGGAACAAAATAACTGTAGAAATGAGCTTCTATATTTAAAACCCACGAGCAGCGTTTAAACTCATTCATGTAGGACTGTTACATGGATGAAAGCGAACATTAGCAGAGAATTCCAATTTATATTCACAAGGTTATGGAAACTGTTTTTTCAAAGCTTGTTGTAAGTTTGGATGAAGGCTTTATGTGATTCATTCTCCTTATGCAATTTATGTACAGCACACAGATCTGTTAAATCCAGAAATTGTCTGATTCCGCGTACATACGAGTGGATTTTCCGTCGGTAAAATCTTGGATGTTTTTTCTGATGGAATTCCGCTCAAGCTTGGCTTGCATACACGCGGTCACACAAAAGTTTGCTGAACTTTCGACCGTCAAGAACGCGTTGACGTACAACACTACGAGCCGAGAAAATGAAGTTCAATGCTTCCGAGCATGCGTCAAATTGTTTCCGCGCATGCGTAGGAATGTTGCACGTTGGAATTGCTACAGACGATCGGAATTTCCGGTCGGAACTTTTTCCGACCGAAAAATTGAGAACATGCTCTCAATCTTTTTCTGGCTGGAATTCCGCCAGCAAAAGTCCGATAGAGCATACATACGGTCGCATTTTCCGACCAAAAGCTCTCATTGCCACTTTCACTGGCGGAATTTCCGATCGTGTGTACACGGCATTATAAGCAAATACTGTATGCAGGAACCTTTACAAACTAAAAAGTCACAGTTATTATATTCAATACATATTTATTTTCATGAAGTCTGACAATTTGCAATTCTACAGGAATTATCATTGTTCGGTGTGAAAGAGTGACATTTCCAGTAATAATAATAATACCTAAAATATAAAGCCATGTTTTTAAAAAAAAGGTTAGCGGAGGGCAAAGGACTAGTCACTAATATTGCCTGTGGTCTCCCTGCAGGTGATATTTTCCCAAGGTCATACTTACCATGCCTGGTTCCATGGTGTGTCTCTGTGTGGAGGTGACCATCTTAGTAGAGACAGAACTTTGCATCCCCTTGTTAACTGGTTATTGGCTGACTTGAGGAGTAATGAACAAGAAGCAGCATGAGAGGCAAAGAAAGCACAGATCTACAGAACCAGGGCGATGCTTGTACTGCAAGTTCTCAGATACAGCTTCCTCTCCAAAAGACCCTCAGAAAAGCAGTGAGCAACACAGTAACATCTCTAAATCTCATGAAATTAACAGTTATCAGACAGGTGTTTGCAGGATGTTGACCCTCACTGCAAATATGCAACTATGGAGCTACAAGAATGTCATGTATTAGTAAGTGCACTGTATAAGTCCACTATAACATTGCCATAGGAAAAAAATATGTGGGCACTTCACTAAGATACATAAGTTATTTTAAGCAACTTTACATGCAGTATATTACCTCAAGACACTTAAAATGTATATTTGACTTTATGAGACCGATTTACCAAAGAAATATAGAATTTTTAGACGAAAAAAAAGTGAGGGTTCAATTATCCAGTCAAGTGCAGATAAACAAGGATTTTCTTTTTACATGATTTGGATAATTGGAGTGAATTCTCGCTCTTTTTTTTTTAACATTCTCAAGTTCTTTAGCCAATGTTTTATGAATCAGAATTTTATCTTGGAGTTACACTTTGAAGCTTTCAATGCATGTGGCAAAGCATTTGTTAATGGATCCCATGGCATTCAGTAGCAGTTGGCAGATGTCTACCTTCAAGCAACTGGCAATAAAACATCTACCTCCAAGCAACTGGCAATGTGACATCTTCCTGTCCATCCTTGCATCTCAGGAGCATCAGGTCTTGCTGTCTGAGTACACTGGTGACAGAAGTTATGCACACAAGGTGGCTTGCGTTGAAAGACTGGCACATGAATATAACCTACCTCACCTCTGAACTGGCATGAGTCACAGCACATCAATGTTGTATTGACTTTTAGAATTAGTCTGTGAGTACAATATATATAAATATACTGTATGTATGTATATGTATATATCATTGCTATTTGAGCACAAAGAAATTGTATTCAATTGTTAATTTTATGATGAAAATATAGAATTAATAATCTGATCGGCCTTTTAGTGTATTTTACTACATAAAAAAGGACATATAGGAAGATACATCTTCCTATCTTTTAAAGCAATGTTTTATCTTTGCTTAAACTGCACTATGTAAGCACCATGTAGTATTTACTTCTGGTTTATTTCCACCATTTATCAGTTGAAAACAATGGAGTCTGATGCTGAGGATTTTGTAACTGCTGTGCACATGCACAGGACTCACATCATCAGTGGTCATTCAAGGAGTGATGTGGAACCCAGGACTAGCAGCAAAAGGGGAGTAAATTAAAGCAAACCTGAACTTTGTGCATTTAAGCAACAGGTTTGCTTCATCCAGCCCCCCCCCCCCGAACCCCACACCCACATCATCTCATGGATTCCCAAGATATATTTTTCTTTTGTTTACTCCCACTACTCTGTTCATCTTGGTAACCAAAGGAGATACACTGTGCATCCAGGTATGATGGTCATGTAACTCAGTCAATGTGCCAGCAATGTGCCAGGGGGAGCAAAAGGAAGGTAAGTAAATCATCAAAGGGAACCTCTTGTTTTGCCCTAAATAGGCAAAGGAGAGGTTCAATTAAAATGAAACCCAGAGCATTGAATCCAGAGCATTGAATTCAAGACCGTGCAGTTACTAGGCAATAGCACTATTGACTGAGCCATCACAGTTCAAAGAGTATTTAACAGTCCTAATTTGTGTACAAAATGTAGCTGCATGGAAAAGAGAAGTTTGGAGGTATAAGAAGTTGGGGAAGCTGTAAGCATGGAGACTGAAGTAAGAGATTGGAAGAGAATAGCAGAGTGGGGGAGTTGGCAACTGTAAAACTTGGCAAAATAAGAAGACGAGTTAGCATCTAGAGTAAAGGGAAGTAAAGAGAGTGACCAACTGGATGGATGGAATAGAAGGGGCAAGGGAAGGAGGAGCATAAACCTTTAACAGCTGCATAAGGGGCCAATTGGATTCCTCAGTTTCAATGCAATGCCTTGGACAAGTCTGATTTTATTACTAAAATGTTATGCAATCCCTACAAAAAAACAGAATTTATGAAAAAAGAATGGGAAAGATTTGCTATAAACTTTAAAGATTTTTTTGTAATAATAAAAATATTTTGTCCTTTTAAGCCACAGGTCACATCTGTGTGAAATATTCTCTTACAGTACAGTACATTGATATTGGCTTTCGTATCATTTAGAGAATATCCATTTTCTTCTGATATATACCATATATTGAGTATATATTCTCACAGGGAGAGATGCATCTGCTACCAGCACACATAGACACCTGATTCAATCTTGCTATGCCTAAGGGTCTTCCAACACAGGAAGTCATTATTCAGAACGCTCTAGATGCCCTTCAGTAGTGAAAGAGGAAAAAATTAAACAACAACTTTAAGGCGATTTCTCCATCTTGTTCCTTCATCTAATTACAGACAAGACACCTAAAGGAATCACTTTTTGGAAGAGATTAATCTGAGAGAAAGGAAGATAGGTTGAATCATTTAGAGTGTCAGATTCAATAGTCTGGGGAATTACAGGATTCCTTCATTCCCATCCTGTCTAGAAGATATGAGTAGAAACCATTTTTTTTAAATGTGTATAGACTGAAAGATAATAAAATATCTTAAAGGGAAATGTCACCTATTGCCATGCTAGCGTCAAACAATGCAAAAGTAGATAAACTCCTTTATGTATTATACATTGGTATTGTTGAAGTATGACTGTTGTTTTAAAGCTATACTCCAGGCAGATATGTAACCAACACAATTTACCTGCTAATGACATCTTACATACTGCGTAACTACACCCAATTTTGAGTGGACAATAATGTATGTAACATATCATGGCAATCAAAGGGCGAATGGATGCAATAGCAGTCATAAACTTATTTTAGGTTTAATAAGTGGCCTTTCATTTACAGTTTACACGTCAGGGTTTAAAGTGGTTGTGAAGGCTAAATGTTTTTTACCTTCATGCATTCCATTGGTTCCCACTGCTGTCAATCACAACCAGTGAGGAGGGCATGGGGACGGGGCCGAGCCCTGTTCTTGAGAGACTTGGGAGTGAGCACGCACAGCAAGCGACTTGCTATGGGGGCACTAGCTGGGGGTGGAGCCCGGAGTGCTTGTGGAAAACCCAAAAAGAGGAGGATTGGGGCTACTTTATGCAAAACCATTGCACAGAGCAGGTTAGTATAATATTCAATTGAGCTTTGAGTATCCCTTTAAGTTCAGGATGACACGTGAGGAGATTGGTGAATATGAGTCTTAGGGATTGATTTATTAAAGGTAAATACACTGTTTACTTTTCAAGGGAAGTTGCCCCAGAGCTTAGTGAATGTGGTGAAGTTTCCCTTTGCAAAGAATACCCAATGACAAAAATTAAAAAAAATGCTTCAGTAGAGCTTTACCACTTTCACCAAGGTCTAGGGCAAATTTCCTTGCAAAGTGAACAGCCTATTTGCCTTTAGTAAATCAACCTTACATTGTTCGTTGATCTCCTTGCGGTTACAATGAATGCTTATGAACCAAGAGGCGCTCAAAATTTTGAACCTTCAGGTTCAGTATGAGGGTGGTGTCATTTGTCAGGGGAGAAAGAGATTGGTGACCTATGTAATAAAATAACACATACGAATGCTTAAAAACTGAATCACTTCAGATATACAAGACACACATGTATCGAATCACATTTTATTTTTTTTTTTATTTATTTTTAAGTCGCTAAATCAGTCTCCTGCAATTCCCCTGTATATTACTTATACTGGGAGGGGGGAGGGGCAGGATTGGGTGCCAATCAATAAGCTCTACTGCTGCTTCTTCACTATCCTATTAGCAGGCTGGGGGTGGGAAAGAGACACCATTGTTTTCTTCAATGTACAGAGAAAGTGGCTCCATTCACCTTTTTATGCTGTATGGTAGGACTGTCTATATTTTTTGGCTACATGGACAGAAATACAGATCCTCTGACAAGTAAAATAAATAGCTCCCATGAGAACACCATTAATTTAACCCTCCTGGCGGTAATCTCGAGTGTGGCTCAGGGTTCAATTTCAGTGTCACTAGCGGTAACTCAGAGCCACACTTGGGATTGCATTGCAAAATCCTGGTCCAGGTTACTTATCTTGTCCCCAGGATCCTGCAATGTCCCCCCGCTGTGTCCGTGGGCTGTGTCCTCCGCCCGATGCTCTGTGTGGCAGGATCCGTTTCGCGATGAAGGGGGCGTAGCCCGGCGGCAAATTCAAAAATTAAAAACATAACACATACAGTACACTGTAATCTTACAGATTACATTACTGTATCAAATATTTCCACATCCCTTTCATCCCTAATGCTTTGTCCAGTGCCCTGCATGCACTTTTATATCATATATACTGTTCTTTCTACCTGGAAACATGAGATTGTCCATGGCAACCAAAAAGTGTGCCTTTACGTCAAAAGCGGTTTTAGACCAGCTAGAAAACAACAATAGTAAATTAGAACACTTGCAGATGTGAGCAATAGTGAATCATGGGGAAATTTATTTTATTATTATTATATTATTATTTTTATAATTATTTTTAGTTATTTATTATATTATAATTTATGATTTCGTGTTTCAAACTTTATCATACCCGGGATGTCTACTAGACTCTTGTTTGGACAGATTTAAGTGTGTTATTGCTAAGAATTACAGGCCTACAATATAAAACACCAAATTTCTATGCAAAACAATTGTACCACTTTGAGACGCAAAATTCTGACATAATCGTACCGGCAGGGAGGCTACTGCATATACATATACTGTTGTATTGCTTGTTACTGTGCATCGGGTTAAAGCAATTCATTCATTTGAATTGGCTGCCAATGCGCCAATGCACCATAATAGATCTAAAATAGGACCTGCACCATTTAATTTTCAATGCAAGGTAGTGCATTACATTGTGCTGTGCATTACAGTACACACATTACAGTAAGGCATGTGTTAAAAATTGCTACTTAGGCAGACAGATGCCGGGCCTTCTACCTATGATCTGTTGTTAAAAAAAAAAACAGTTTGTTATTATTCTTTTTATAAATGGATAAATAATAATACCGTATATACTCGAGTATAGGCCGTCCCGAGTATAAGCCGAGGCCCCTAAATCACCACAAAAAAAATGGGGAAACGTATTGACCCGTGTATAAGCCGAGGGGCAAAAATGCAGCAGCTACTGTAAGTGGAAAAAGGGTCAGCAATGCCAATCTGAATGTCCCCTGTACAGACCCCCGTGTCCCCATTGCAGCCCGTGTCCCCATTGCAGCCTACCTGTGCCGATCCGCCGATCCGTGGGTCCGGGGTCCTGGGTCCTGTGTCCGGAGTCTTGTGTCCTGTGTCCGGGGTCCTCGGTCCTGGGTCCTGGGTCCGGGGTCCGGTCCCGCTCTGTCCTCCCCACAGCGTGTATTACAGGCGCCATTACAATTTGAAAGCCGCGCCTAATCGTCCATGATAGGAGGAACACTTTTTTCCCAGAGGTCAGTGTGCAGTGTTCCGCCTATCACGGACATTCTCTCATCTTCGTCCATGAGATGAGAATGACAGGCCATCCGTGATAGGCGGAACACTGTACTGCTGGGAAAATTAGTGTCCGCCTATCACGGACGGGCGGGAGGAGGCGGCGCGGCTTTTGAACACCGCCGTCTGTCTGCATGACACGCTGTTCATGTAGGCAGACGGCGGTGACTCGAATATAAGCCGAGAGGTGGACTTTCAGACCTAAAAAAGGGTCTGAAAATCTCGGCTTATATTCGAGTATATACGGTAATAATAATAAGTTGTGTTCAACTCTGCTAAAATATGTTTTTTTTATGTTTTTTTACTTCATCTTCCATTTAACATAGTTTCCAGGAAGGGTTGACCCACAATAACTAAGTCTACCTAACTTATTGGATTTAAAAAAAAATAGTTCAAATGAAGAGAATTATCTCATGATTAATCACATACAGAATGTCCTGTTTACTTGGAAAGTTTACTTAAGTGGAAAGTACTAAGGAAAGTGGAAAGCACTAATATTTATATGCAATATAGGTATATAGTATTCATTTAAATATACTCCTCAATAGGGTCTAAGGGCAAAATCTATTTTGTGAACACCAGTGCTTTTGCAAACATAGATATTGTCATATATGGGTAGCAGTGCCATCATCACTGTGCAGAGATCATATAGAAGGAACTCAACTGGTCAACCACTACAGGCTCTACAGAAAGCTAGAAGCAGAGGCAGAGATAAAAGCAGGCACCCTGCACACCGAGAGATAGAGCAGCACAAACACAAAGTTTTACACTGGATTACTGCACAGAGCTGAAAAAAACACACTAATGACGCGTACACACGATCGGAAATTCCGCCAGCAAAAGTCTGATGTGAGCTTTTAGTCGGACATTTCGAC
This sequence comes from Lithobates sylvaticus, assembly GCA_028564925.1. NCBI lineage: Eukaryota > Metazoa > Chordata > Amphibia > Anura > Ranidae > Lithobates > Lithobates sylvaticus. The sequence goes on from CM053027.1 coordinate 110,118,170, forward strand.
CGTGTGTATGCTCCATCTGACTTTTGCTGGTGGAATTCCTGCCAGAAAAAGATTGAGAGCAGGTGCTCAATTTTTTGGTCGGAAAAAGTTCCGATCGGAAATTCCGATCGTCTGTACCAATTCCGACGTGCAAAATTCCTACGCATGCTCGGAAACAATTCGAGGCATGCGCTGAAGCATTGAACTTAATTTTCTCGGCTCGACGTAGTGTTTTATGTCACCGCATTCTTGACCGGCAAAAGTTCAGAGAACTTTTGTGTGACTGTGTGTATGCAAGTCAAGCTTGAGCAGAATTCTGTCGGAAAAAACATGGATGGTTTTTCTGATGGAAAATCGCCTCGTGTGTAAGGGGCATTAGATTCAAGTAAGAATGCATGGCTTTAAAGGGGTTGTACACTCTTGTGTTTTTTCATTAAGGTGAAAAAACTTCTGACAATGACCGGCTCCCTAGCCCCCGTTTTTCTCACCTGAGCCAGTTCATTCCCTCAGCAGAGACATGCTGTACCTCTCTGCCTGCGGTTCTAGGCTCTTGATTGGCTCCCGCTGCTGTCAATCAAATCCAATGACGCAGGCGCAGAGTCCGGCATTTTGTGTCTATGGACGCAAATGCTGACGTGTGAGCGTGCCCGCAATGTAACCCCCAGGGAGAGTGCTTCTCCTAGGGGGTTTACCGATGCGAGGAGGAGCTGTGAGCGCCATTGGGGGACCCCAGAAGATGATGATCAGGGCCACACTGTGAAAAACAAACTGCACAGTGGAGTTAAGTATGATAAGTTTGTTATTTAAAAAAAAACAAGACTTTACAACCCTTTTTTTATCTTCTTGTCAACATTCGATTTGCCTGGCTGCCACTGAACTGTAACAAGTAAATAGCCAGTGAAGTTGACAATCTTGGTCAGTATTCTTTTTTTTTTTTTTCATCTCCAAGATGTATAAATACATTTTTGAGTGCTATATTTAAGGTCCCCCCTTCTGCAATTTTTTCATTTGATGTTATTTGGGATGATAGCACTCTAAGAATATTAGAAAGTTTGTGTCACTCCAATTCTTAGTCACTATGTTAGCTTTGACTTAATGAGCATTTGGGCTACAGATGCTTCTGTTTAGTACTGTATTTATCACATACAAATACAATATTAAAATACTACTACTACTAACACAGATACTCCTTGTTTAACGACTTACCTGTTTAACGCACACTCTGACTTACGACCAGCTCTCCCCACCCGAACGACACACTATACATCATTGTGTTGTACAGTACAGAATTTTCGTTTGTGTGCTGTACTTATGCAAATTAAAACAACGTTATTGAGCTGGAGTTTTGTGTTTTAGATTCTTTTTTCACAATACAGTACAGTACAGTAGTTAAGAATGCTTAAAATATTGATTACTTGTGGCTCCTCGTTTAAAAACCAATTTGTTTAACGACCTGGTTGTTGACACGGAACCTGGTCGTTAAGTGAGGAGTACCTGTAATAATAATAATAATAATGATAATAATAATAATAATAAGATATATCAAAAATAAAAAAGATATTATTTATATATTGTATTTTTTTCTTTCATTTGTAAAAAATTTATAATTTTGTAATTTAATAAAACTAATTAATAAAAATGAGCAGAAGACACACAGGCCGCTTCAGGAGGAATTGGTTGCTGCCTCTGTGGACGTTTGGAGTATTGCCTCTACTAGACACACGCAAGTGACACTTTTCTATATGCTGTTTACAAAGAAATCTAAATGTACGCTCATTACCATTGGGGATTGTAAGGGGATTTGCTTTTAAATGATTCAATTAAAATAGAATTACACTATGTATGCCACTCTCTTCGTTTTTTATGACATACCACTGTGAGCTGATTAACCCTTGAAACCCTGGTGATACTTTATCAATACCCTGGTGGTACCTATGCTGAGGAAGCGATCTGATTGGCGCGGTTTTCTGGATATTTGACGTACCCTGTGCTGTTTATACCATGATGATGTTATATATCTCAAGGCCTGTTTGATTTATACTTCTGGTGAGTTTAACCCCCTGAGGGGAGCGTGCCTCACGTGGTGGATTGACCTAGAGGGATTAAAGCGGTGCTTGGATATACATCTGGAATACTTTAACCACATGAAAAGTCACCTATTTTTTGAACTGTGCACTATATCTCTCAGATACACCAAAAAGGACTACCTCTGCTGCATGATTTCTTTATCTCATTATATGACTTGTGGACTGATCACAGAAAGATCTCACTATCTTTTAAATGTCATATATCTTTTAGCGCTGTTTTTTAGTATTTTATTTCACAGGAATCTCTGTCAGATTTTTTACTATCTCCTTTATATATTATCTCGATTTTAAACAGCTGCTTATATTTATTTATTGATATAAATATTTTAACCTATTTATATTTATTATACTGAATCAATCGGTCACTCTGTTTTATTGTAGTCATACATCCAGCGCTGAGTAGTGTATATACCTAGGCCTACATTATACACTTTTCTCTTCAATTTAATAAAACTGTTGCTGAATGTTCTAAAAATAAAAATGTAAAAGTTATTTAGGTAAGCAAGTGAGTCGTGAAGTTAAAATCAAGTTAGGGTCCTTTCACACAGGCAGCCCAATTAGGTCTGCCTGTCAGTTTTTCAGGCGGACCTCCTCTAAGGAGTGGCGGACACCCACCACCATGCCATCCGATCCGATCTTGTCCACCAAAAACAGAAGAATCAGATTGGATGGCATCGGATGGTAATGGACAGGCAGTCTGTTTCCATCTTCCCCATAGAGGAGATCGAGACTGTGTCTGTGTCTGCTCTGCACAGCAGAGCATTCATAGAATTGTCATCTGTCTGCTCAGCAGGGATCAGCGGAGCGATCATCTGCTGAGCAAGCAGATTCCATTAGGCAGTGTGAAAAGGGGCCCTAAACGCTACATTTGGCCTGTTAGCCTAAGCTTCAATGACCTCTGGTCATGAAAGGATCATAATTAATCAACTTAAAAATGTGTATATAGTGGCTGTATGTAAGTTGGTTTAATTACCTGGCTACTTCTCCTATGTTTTATGGATTCCAAAGGTAAACTCCCCTTGCAAGTGCAAGTCTCAGTCTTCATCCCTCACCCCTTAAATTTTTTTCTCTTCTGGGATATCCACCTTTAACATAAAATAAATCATAAAACCCTTGCAATGATTGTAGCTCTTAGGCGGAGTTGTAAATTTAGCTTTGAAAATCTCACTAGACAAATGCTTGAGAGATATGAAGAAACAATTAAGCATTTCTAATATTTATCTAAATTTTAAGCAGACTTATCCTTTCAAAAAAAAAAAAAAAATAATACATAATCCAAGCAACAAAATGTGGCATTTTTCCATAACTTTTACAACGTTCAGCTTTCTTCACAGCTGTGTTTGGAAGTCAGCGTAAACATCCAGGTGTTTCCATCATTTTCTAACCAATCTAGCACCAATCTAGCCAGGTACACATAACTGCTCTTTGTATGTGTACCTAAAAGATATTTTTTTATGCTTTTTAAATGTTTGTAGATTTTTTGAAAGTTCTTTTAGCGAGTGATAATATTGTTGACAACACATCTATAACAGCAAAAATATCTTTATAAATGACTACATAAGTGAAGAAAGCGCAAGTACAGGCAGATCCATAGTAATGGAGTGTAAAAACGTCATAGTGCTTTTGCAGATGTGAAAAGGAGCACTTGTGTTCACTTTTGAAAACCTGTTTGCTATTAAAAAAGGATTTAGAATCGTACATCTGTTTAAAATGTACAGACACTACAAAAATACTTCCTTTTATAAATGCAGAGCAGATGGCACGAGCACATGAGCATGTGAGCACACCTTTATTTTTTTAAAGCACTTTGTATATTTAAAACTAGTTTTGAATTACCTGTTTTTGATTTTTGTCTACAGTATATAAGTTTTGTTTGTTTCAGATCTATCCCAAATAAATAAAAAGCACATTATAGCACTAATCATCCAATTTCATTGCTCCTCCAGCTTGTTTTTATTCTAAGAAGGTGATTTCCTGCCACCAGCAGGGGGCAGTGTTGGAAGATATTTGCCACTCAACTGCAACTTCTAGTGATGGCCAAGTATAACTTCCTCAGAAGCATGCATGTAAAACCCAATGGGACTGTGAGCTTGTAAGACATGACTTGACTTTTTGACAAATTGCAGGGACAAATAAAAAAAATCCTGATATTTACCATCACTGGCGTGCTGTTTTCAGCCTGGTCATGTTTAACTATTTTAAACCTCTATAAATCGAGAAATAAGGTTTTTGGGATTCTTAAGGTGCACATTTACAACTAAGTTATTAGAAAAAATATAAATTTATTAGGAAAACATTAAAAACAAACATCCACAAATGAATATCTGATGTTACAGTACATTAACAGGTGTACAGTAAACCCCCCTCCATCGCTGGGGTTAGGTCCGGACCCACCCGCGAAAAGTGAAAAACCGCGAAATAGAAAGACCCTATTTAAATACACCCTAGGCATGTTTTGTTAATTTTTTAATAGCATTTAAAGGTCTTTAAACACACTTATGCAATAGAAACACATTAAAGATGGAGAGAGATCAAGAGGATTTTTAAAACACAAAAATATTGTCTTAACTGTACAGTACAGTAAAAAATAGAGTAGATAACTGCGAAAATGGCAAAATATTACCACAATATCAGTATAACAGGTCCTAATTAAAATACCGCGATATACCGGGACCGCAATAACTGAACCGCAATATAGCGGGGGTTTACTGTAAACTGATTCGATCTATACATGTTTCACCTTAGTTGATGGCTTCTTCAGGAGAATTTTGATATCAGGCACAGTATACACTAGAGATAGAAAGGGTTTTTAAGAAAAAGTAACATATTAAACCGTCAAGATACACAAGTATTCAAAAACATGTACAACTTTAAGGATTCATGGATTGACATGGAGTAAAGCATCAAATTCCAGCATGGTCATATAAGTTACTGGTATATTCAAAAGCTATTTATATGTTTTGAGGCTCCAGAGTCATAGGGGTGCAAAGGATTGGATTATCAGGTATAACCATAGAGGGAGATGTATCTTTATATACAAAACACGCTTAATAGTCCAACTGAAAGGGAGAGTAATAAGGACCAATTAAACTTGGAAATCTGAAAATGATCCCCAAACCATTTTCGTTGAAATTCAAAAAAGATTAGTCTATTCATTCACCCCAAAAAATGATTTTTGTTGTATTCCGAGACTTCAGACTGATTCAAAACTTCCAATCCCAGAATAGATAGATAAGTTAATAGGAATGGTGAGAGAAATTAAATGGATTTGTTTCAAAGATTTCATAAAGTCAAAGGTGACCCTTGAATCAAAAAATAAACAATCCAGTCACTATTTTTAAACATTTGGCTATTTGCATTTAACCTTTTTGATTGGACACTTGTTAGGCATTTGAAAAAGGCTGCACAGTACTTTCGTGTGACTTCTGACAAGACAATTAGAATCGTTTCCATGCATAAGTAAGTAATTAAAGTGGTTTATGCCAATGGTTTGTGTATCCTTGTTCTTGTTTTTTGTGTTTCAAGATCAATGTTTGCCAGAGGGATTTAAAAGTTTTTAACGTTTAAGGACCTATTCATAACTACATGCTTTCCCTCTGATGCATTTTTTTTAAATGTAATTCAATGGTAATGCATGAAAACGCATGCCAGAAAGCACTGATATGTGTCTTAACCACTTCAGCCCCGGAAGAATTTACCCCCTTCCTGACCAGAGCACTTTTTGCGATTCGACACTGCGTGGCTTTAACTGACAATTGCGCAATTCTACATATAGCATAGGCTATTCACAGCAAAGCAGTAATTGCAATGTGTCCTGATTTAGTATTCACTTGAGCAAAAAAATAATAAAAACGAAAAAACTTTCGGGGGCGCATGCACGGTACAAAGCAAGAAGGCAACAGAGGCTAGGAGCTCCATGAGCGCCGAAGACTGTCAGCACTTCCCCGGGGCTACACAGCCACTTTTTCTCCCCTGTATTTTTTTGCGCTATAAGCAACAATAAGAACAATTTTGAAAAAAAAAAATATTTTTTACTTTATGCTATAATAAATATCCCCCAATAAAAAAAAAAAATGTCTTCATCAGTTTAGGCCAATATGTATTCTTCTACATATTTTTGGTAAAAAATAAAAAAATCGCAATAAGCATATACTGATTGGTTTGCACAAAATTTATAGCGTCTACAAACCATGGGAAAGATTTATGGCATTTTTATGGCATTTTCTTTTTTACTAATAATGGCGGTGATCTGCGATTTTTAGCGGTATTGCGACCGACAGATCGGACACTTGACACATTTTTGGGACCATTGACATTTGTACAGTGACCGGTGCTATAAATATGCACTGATTACTGTGCAAATGTCACTGGCAGGGAAGGGGTTAACACTAGGGGGTGATCAAGGGGTTAAATGTGTGTTCCGTCAGTGTGTTTTAACTGTAAGGGGATAGGACTAGGGGAGGTGACAGATCGTTTTTTTTCTACTTAGTGGCTGGCGTGGCCAGTGCCAATCATGCCCGCCAGCCACGTGCATCTGGTCCCCTGCTGTACAGCGGGTGCCTCTGGTGGGGCACACACCCTCTAGCGGCTCCCCTGGGCAAAGCCGTACCCATACAGGATTTCGCCCAGGAGAGCCATTCTGCAGCAGTAAAAGTATGTGAGCTGGTCAGGAACCAGTTAATTTTCCCCTCCCCAATCTATAATTATTCGATTGGATTGATGGTTTTATCAATAACCTAACCAGTACTGTTGTTTCAAATACATAGTTTTTCTTGAACTAAACATACCTCATATGCAGTCATTTATTTGTTATCTCGCAGAAGCAAGAATGTTTCTTCTATTATATTTTCTTTATTCTGTATTTTGTTATTTTATAATTTTCCTATTCTATAGTTTCAATGAGAGACGTATACCGGTACGATCACACTTTGATTCATGAATATACTTTTTGTTCTCTCTGTGCACTTCGATTGTATACAAAACTACTTTAACCACTACGCGCCCGCGCTATAGCCGAAAGGCGGCTGCAGCGCGGACGCTCCCTGCAGGGAGGACGTCCCTGGACGTCCTCCTGTTTACTTCCCTAATGCGCGCTCCTGAGAGCGCGCATTGGGAAAATTCTGTGCTGGCCGTGTCCGTCGGACACAGACGGTCACAGATCGCTGTAAACGGCCAATCACAGCGGCCGTTTACAGCGAGATCGGGCTGTCCAATGAGAGATGATCTCATATGTTTGCATATGCAAACATATGAGATCATCTGTCAGCGCCGCTCTGCCTCCTCACACAGACAGCGTGTAAGGAGGGAGAGAGGAACGGCGCCGTCGCCGTAAGTAAAAAAAAAAAAAAGAAAAAAAAGAAAAATAAAGTGATCTGTCCCGCTGCCACCTGTCATCAGTACCACCTGTCCCCAGAGTGCCATCCGTGCCACCTGTCCCCAGTACCACCTGTCCCCAGTACCACCTGTCCCCAGTGCCATCTGTGCCATCTGCCAGTGCCACCTGTCCCCAGTACCACCTGTCCCCAGTGCCATCCGTGCCATCTGCCAGTGCCACCTGTCTCCAGTGCCACATCAGTGCCACGTCAGTGCCATCTGTCATCAGTGCCACATCAGTGCCATGTCAGTGCCATCTGTCATCAGTGCCACGTCAGTGCCATCTGTCATCAGTGCCACGTCAGTGCCATCTGTCAGTGCCATATCAGTGCCACGTGTCATCAGTGCCACGTCAGTGCCATCTGTCATCAGTGCCACGTATCAGTGCCATATGTCAAAAGTGCCACCTGTCAGTGTCACGTGCCATCTGTTATCAGTGGCACGTGTCATCAATGCCACGTATCAGTGCCATCTGTCATCAGTGTCACGTGTCATCAGTGCCACGTATCGGTGCCATCTGTCATCAGTGCCACGTATTAGTGCCATCTCTCATCAGTGCCACGTATTAGTGCCACATGATATCAGTGCCACGTATAAGTTCATCTGTCAGCAGTGACACATATTAGTGCCATCTGTCAGTGTCACGTGTCATCAGTGCCCCCGTATTAGTGCCATCTGTCATCAGTGTCACGTGTCACGTGTCATTTGTGGTATACACATGCCATGTGAGAGAAATAACCTATTACAATGACAATTTTGTGGAAAAAAATAAAAAATAAAAAAATAATTCATTTTGCAAAGAATTGTGGGAAAAAAATGACAACATCAAAAAGATCACCATGCCTCTTACTAAATACCTTGGAATGTCTACTTTCAAAAAAAGGGGTCATTTGGGGGGTATTTGTACTTTCCTGACTTGTTTGGGTCACAAGAAATGAGATTGGCCACCAGTACATCAGATGTGATCAATTTTGTATAATTTGCACCACAGCTTGTAGAGTCTGTAACTTTCACAAAGACCAAATAATATCCACTAATTTGGGTTATTTTTACCAAAGATATGTAGCAGTATAAATTGTGGCCAAAATTTATGAAGAAAAATTAATAATTTGCTAAATTTTATCACAGAAACAAAGAAAAATGAGTTTTTTTTCAAAATTTTCGGTCTTTTTTCATTTATAGCGCAAAAAATAAAAAACCCAGAGGTGATCAAATACCACCAAAAGAAAGCTCTATTTGTGGGAAAAAAAGGACAAAAAATTCATTTGGGTTCAGTGTTGCATGACTGAGTAATTGTCATTCAAAGTGTGAGAGCACCGAAAGCTGAAAATTGGTCTGGGCAGGAAGGGTGTTTAAGTGCCCAGTAAGCAAGTGGTTAATAAAAAACGTTTGTAAACAAAAAAAAAAAAAACTTTCCTAAACATACTAAATAAATGAATACAAATCAATTATATGTAAATCTAATAAAAATATGCAATTCTTATTGTAACATCATTCTCTGTTAATATTTTTACTTAAATAGAATTAGCAAACAGCGGTCTCATGAATTTAAATAAACACGTTATTAACTGAAAACCAGCAACAAAGCCAAATAAGAACTTGGTGGACTTGCTGCTAACAGTTTATGAATATTTGGTAAATGATATGCACTAAATGGAAATTTTTATTTCATTTTTGTTAATAAGCTGAGTAGAAAACAAACCTTACACCAACTTACCAACTTTTCACAATGTTTTGGGTATAGCTTGTGATGGATTATTGATTTGAGGTATTTTAATAAATCACATTAGCTATAACCAGACTGATTTCCCAGCATCAATTCTGGTACATTTTGTTTTATTGAAATTCCAGTTATCACACATGAAATCTGAAGGCAACAGAGTAGCAAAAGTTTTCTCCCAGAGGAACAGGCATATTACACCTAGCTCAGATCTATACTTTTTTGCGAGTGGATTGAATTCTGACATCGCCTTTACTTCTGTGTTTGTTGTCCTGTTGCATCATCTGACTTTAACTCTAATTTTCAGCTCTGAAATATTAGACGTGCACAAAAAAAATTTGTTTCCGAAAAAAATTTGTTTATTTTCGTTTTGTTTTTTTCGTTTCCGTTGATTCGTAACGATTCGTAAATTCGTAAGTCGTCGATGTTCGTATTCGTAACAATTCATAAATTCATAAGTCGTCGGTGTTCGTATTCGTAATGATTCGTACATTCGTAAGAGTTATTTTTAGTGGATTCGTTTTTTCGTTAGTTTAATTTTCGCTTATTCGAAATTCGGACGCATTCGTATTTATTCGTACATTCGTAACATTCGTTACATTCGTAGATTCGTAATCGGAGCATAATTCATAATTTTATGTAATGTGTATGCTATTATTACATTTTAAGAGACACAGAAAATTACGAATCTAAAAAAAAAGTTACGAATGTACGAATTTTTTCGTTCAATCCATTCGAATCACGTTAAGCAACGCCATTGTAAGAGACACGGAAAATTACCAATTCAACAAAAAAAAAAGTTACGAATGTAAGAATTTTTTCGTTCATTTTCGTTGTTCCTGTTTTCGTTTTCGGATTTTCTTCATTCGTACATTCGTTGTTTCTAATTAGTTTTTTTCGGATTTTTGTTGTTTTTCGGATTCGTTCGATTCGAACGATTCGTTAATCGGATTTGTTCGATTCGAACAATTCGTTATTCGTTAAAATTTTTAGCGAATCATTCGTTCATTCGTACGAAAACGAACGAACGAAAATAACGAAAAAAAACGGAAAACGAAAGAAAACGAATTGCACATGTCTATGAAATATTTAGCAGGCCTCTTGAGCACTGGTTTCTTTCACTTTTATTAGATTTTTTCCTGGTGCTGGTCAAGGAACTATATATGACCTTTTTCATGTTAGCCCCTCTTTTTTCCCCATTTTAACTGCATAATTTGGGCTAATAAACCATAGTTTGTATTGCACTATTCTTTTGTTGTAGTACTAATTATTTCAGTATTACCTGAAAAAAGGAGGACAGTTCCTGTAATAAGAAAAAATATTTGCTTTGCATGTTAAATCACACTGCAGAATTTGCAGAAACTAAACTATGTAGATTATCATCCCTGAGGGAGAAGAAGAGACTGTTGGTAGAGATTGCATGAGCCATAACATCTGTTGCATAATTCCTTATTTATCTTTATGTTGCTGATATCACTTCATGATTTTAGCCATATTCTTGGCATCATTGTCATGGGGTAGAATGAAGTTGGAACTGACATTTCCCTGAGGGCCCTGCATGATGGTAAGAATGTCCCTGTATTTCGCACCTTGGAAGAGTCCATTCATTTTGACCAAATCACCCCCTTGCCCCTCTCTTCATGCTTCACAATTGTCTGTAGACATTTATTCATGACCCACTTACCATCTGTTAGTCCCTTTGCAAACAAGGTACAAAGCAGCTCTTCTAAAAACCCCACTTCTTATACCACTTCTCCATATAGTTAATGGATGTACAAGGGTCCTGATAGTTTCTACCAGCTTTGAGCTGAAAGTGGTACTTATGCCTCGTACACACGTACGGACTTTTGCCGGCGGACCTAAGTCCAGCGGACAATCCGCTGGACTTTCCGGCTAGGTCCGCTGGACTTTCCGAGGGTGTGGACTTGCCCACACACGCACGGACTTGTCCAGCGGATAATCCGCCGGCCAAAAGTCCGCGGGACTTTTGAAAATGAACGGACTTGCCCACACACGGAGCAGTCCGTTCATTTCGAACGTAACTTCAGGTTACGTAGCTAGCGTAGGCAGTAAATGCCGCCGCGCTAGCTCCGCAAGCTGGCATGGATTTAAAGGGAATCCCCACGCCGAAAAAACGGCGTGGGGGTTCCCCCCAAATCCATGTCAGACCCTCATCCGAGCACGCAGCCTGGCAGGCCAGGAAAGGGGTGGGGACGAACGAGCGCCCCCCCCCCCCCCTCCTGAGCCGTACCAGGCCGCGTGCCCTCAACATGGGGGGTGCCCTGGGGAAAGGGGGGCCGTGCGGCCCCCCCACCCCAAAGCACCTTGTCCCCATGTTGATGAGGACAAGGGCCTCTTCCCGACAACCCTGGCCGTTGGTTGTCGGGGTCTGCGGGCGGGGGCTTATCGGAATCTGGGAACCCCCTTTAATAAGGGGGCCCCCAGATACCGGCCCCCCACCCTATGTGAATGAGTATGGGGTACGATGTACCCCTACCCATTCACCTAAGGTGTAAAATGTAAAGTAAAAAAAAAAACACACACACTTTTGAAAAAATAGTTTATTGCACTGCTCCGGGGGTCTTCTTCCGTCTTGGGGGTCTTCTCGCCGGACTCCCCCGCCATTTACCAAGCTCTTTTACCGAGCGAGGGGAGTCCGGCTACCTTCTTCGTCGTCGTCGCCGTCTGGGGGTCTCGATCCGCCTTCGGGGGTCTTCTTCCGTCTTGGGGGTCTTCTCGCCGGACTCCTCCCCTCTCTTCTGCTCTTTTACCTAGCTCTTTCACGAGGGGAGGTGTCCGGCTACCTTCTTCGTCGTCGCCGCCGTCGTCTGGGGGTCTCGATCCGCCTTCGGGGGTCTTCCGGGGGTCTCTTCTGTTCTTGCGGCGGTCGTCGTCTTCCGCGCCGCCGGCGCCTTGTCCTTCTTCTTGTCCTTCTTGTTCTTCTTCTTCTTCCGATGTTGACCCGTCGCTCTCTCTGCCCGGAATGCCTGTGCCGATCTGCGCTCGGACTTATATAGGGACATGGGGGACAGGGTCACATGCACATGTCACATGGTGACCCCGCCCCCTTGTGTTGTCACAGTCCCGGAGGATGCTGGGACTGTGACATCGCAAGGGGGCGGGGTCACCATGTGACATGAACATGTGACCCTGTCCCCCATGTCCCTATATAAGTCCGAGCGCAGATCGGCACAGGCATTCCGGGCAGAGAGAGCGACGGGTCAACATCGGAAGAAGAAGAAGAACAAGAAGGACAAGAAGAAGGACAAGGCGCCGGCGGCGCGGAAGACGACGACCGCCGCAAGAACAGAAGAGACCCCCGGAAGACCCCCGAAGGCGGATCGAGACCCCCAGACGACGGCGGCGACGACGAAGAAGGTAGCCGGACACCTCCCCTCGTGAAAGAGCTAGGTAAAAGAGCAGAAGAGAGGGGAGGAGTCCGGCGAGAAGACCCCCAAGACGGAAGAAGACCCCCGAAGGCGGATCGAGACCCCCAGACGGCGGCGACGACGAAGAAGGTAGCCGGACTCCCCTCGCTCGGTAAAAGAGCTTGGTAAATGGCGGGGGAGTCCGGCGAGAAGACCCCCAAGACGGAAGAAGACCCCCGGAGCAGTGCAATAAACTATTTTTTCAAAAGTGTGTGTGTTTTTTTTTTTACTTTACATTTTACACCTTAGGTGAATGGGTAGGGGTACATCGTACCCCATACTCATTCACATAGGGTGGGGGGCCGGTATCTGGGGGCCCCCTTATTAAAGGGGGTTCCCAGATTCCGATAAGCCCCCGCCCGCAGACCCCGACAACCAACGGCCAGGGTTGTCGGGAAGAGGCCCTTGTCCTCATCAACATGGGGACAAGGTGCTTTGGGGTGGGGGGGCCGCACGGCCCCCCTTTCCCCAGGGCACCCCCCATGTTGAGGGCACGCGGCCTGGTACGGCTCAGGAGGGGGGGGGGGCGCTCGTTCGTCCCCACCCCTTTCCTGGCCTGCCAGGCTGCGTGCTCGGATGAGGGTCTGACATGGATTTGGGGGGAACCCCCACGCCGTTTTTTCGGCGTGGGGATTCCCTTTAAATCCATGCCAGGTCACGGAGCTAGCGCGGCGGCAGTAACTGCCTACGCTAGCTACGTAACCTGAAGTCACGTGCTAAATGAACGGACTTGCCGATGAGCGGCAAGTCCGTTCATTTCAAAAGTCCCGCGGACTTGCCCACTAACGGCGGGATTGTCCGCTGGACTTCCAAGTCCAGCGGATAATTTGAGAACAAAACCTGAAACTTTAGTCCGCCGTACTTTGGCGCCAAAAAGTCCGCCGGCGCCCACACACGAGGGGATTATCCTCTGGACTTCAGTCCAGAGGATAATCCCGCGGGATTGTCCCTTCGTGTGTACGCGGCCTAAGTTTCTATGCAGAAGTGAGCCTGATTTTGCACTTTCCAGCTTTAGTAAATTAACTTCATTGTGTATTTAAAAGTGGGTTATACCTGTACAGCTGTTTCTGGTTTAATTAGATAGGGACAATCTACACAACCTCTATAGCACTTGCTTGTTATATTTGCTTAATTAGGCAATGGCCTATATGCCTATACTGTAAACAGCTCACAATTGTTGCTAGAAAGTGGTCTGCTACTATATTAGTTACTTTGTTTAAAGTGTATCTAAAGCCCAAACCTTTTTTTGTTTGGTTAGAGAAGGAAATCACCTAACTTATTCATTTTAGTAAACTGAAAGTGCCTTTTGATCAGTTTGATTAAGCACAGAATGTCTGAACTCTGTGTTTAATTGCTTGGCCAGAGCTGCCCTTTATATAAACCTGATAATACATATTCAAAGCATGCTTTTCTTTACCATCTCCAATATTAATTCAGCAATGGCCATGATTATTTACAAATTTGTATTTGTCCGACACGGTGCAAAGTAATGCTGCTAAGGTTGAAAGACTCTGTCTCCAACTTGAAAAGCTACCAATAAACAAAATACAATTATCTCATATTATGAAACGCAGTAGAGCAAGGATTATTATTGTTGTGTACTGTGCTCTTTTTATAGGTCTGTAAAAAAAAAAAAAATCACAATGCAAAAGTAACTGAAAGTCATTACATGGTGTTATAAACACTAGTGCCATGGGAGTGGGCAATGGCTAATTAGATATAAAGCCTATTGAAGCATACATTTACAATGTTCATTAGAATGAGAGATCACACGCTCATGGTAATAAAAAAACAAACTGGATATTAAACTTACCGTCACTTTTTTATTTATGCGGACAAACTCTTAAGAAGTTAGTGTTTAATCTGACGATGTGATTCACCCTTCAGTTTACTTCTTCTGTTTAATAGCTTAATTAAAATTTGTCAAACAAATTACACTGCAAAGGGTGCTACATGGAGGTGTCAGCAGGGGCCAAATTGAAGAAAAGGAGATGGTGCTGAAAAATATTAGACTTCATCAGCAATCGCACTGCCTGAGATTTATAAGGATAATAAAATAAATGATATAAGTATGGCTTCCCTCCCTTAAAATGTACAGATCACATAACCTCAGTCTTGATGCTAATGGCATAGCTATTAAAGAGATATACAGTATGGCAATGGTAGATTTATTATCAGCAATTGTTCTCTGCAATAAAGAGTGTCCTCCATTAATGACAACAGCTGTTGGTTTAATAACCCTGGAAAGAACCATTAAAACTCTGTACATTTCCCTGAAACAGATGGAAAAGATGTTGAAAAAAGTGTTAAAACATATGGAAGAGCATATTGCATCATCACAACATATCAGTTTTCCTCCTAAAACTATTTCAGATTGACTTCTGTTAATAAGAGTTTAAGGTACCGCAACTTTTGAGTTTCATGGATATGGCCAGATTTCCAGCAGAAATTCATAGTGCGGATTGTAGAAGCAGCCCCTTAATGACTATATAAATAGTTTTTTTTTTTCTAGAGATGAGCCGAACACCCCCGGGTTCGGTTCGCACCAGAACCTGCGAACGGACCGAAAGTTTGCGCGAACATTCGAACCCTATTAGTTACAATGGACGCGAACGTTCGAAATCTAAAGTGCTAATTATAACGGCCAATATGCATGTTAATGTCATAAAAGAGGTTTGGGGACCCGGGTCCTGCCCCAGGGGACATGTATCAATGCAAAAAGAAGTTTTAAAAACTGACGTTTTTTTCGGGAGCAGTCATTTTAATGATGCATAAAGTGAAAAAAAAAAAGTGAAATATTCCTTTAAATATGGTACCTGGGGGGCATCTAAAGTATGCCTGTGAAGTGGCATGTGTTTCCCGTGTTTAGAACTGTCCCTGCAAAAAATGACATTTGTAAAGGAAAAAAAGAAGCCATTTAAAACTGCTTGCGGCTTTAATGTCATGTCTTGTCCTGGCAATATGGATGAAAATCTTTGAGAAAAATGGCATGGCTACCCCATCACCCCCCCCCCCCCCCCCCACCCCAGCCCATTACCAGCCCCTTTGGGTCTTGTATGGATATTAAGGGGAACCCCGCACCCAAAATAAAACCCTATACCTACAACCCTATATACTCTGAACAGCAGTATACAGGCGGTGCAAACAAGACAGGGACTGTAGGTTTGTTCTTAAGTAGAATCTGTTTGTAATTTTGAACAGGTACATTTTTAAGTGTAGCTCCATCCAAAAAAAAATCTATTTTTAAGCTTTTTGGAGAACATAGGGAAGGGTTATCACCCCTGTAACATTTGTTTTGCTGTCTGTGCACCTGTTCAGAACATTTCACCTCACTTTCCATCCCAATGACAAATGTTTTTTTGGAAAAGTGGGGTTTTTATTGAAACAAGGATTGGTGATAAAGCATCAGTAGAGAGGAGATACCTTTTTCCCAAATTAAATCTAACAGGATAGAATTTCCCTTCCTAGGGGTAGATTTCCTCTCACTTCCTGTTTTCTCCTTCCGTTTGCAAGTAGGAGTCGTTTCTAAGTTGGATGTTTGAAAGTAGGGGCCTGCCGTATATACTCTGCAGAAATTTGCCCCATTAGATGTTGGTGTTGCCACAACACTGTAAGCCCTCACAGTTACTCTTGGTGGGCACAGGAATGGTCCCTGCTGCGAATTATTAGATCAAGATTTGTAATTGCATGCACCTGTTGAACAGGGGCAGAAAAATTGGGCCTTTGGTGGTGGTGGTGGTGGACGGTGTTGCCACAACACTGTAAGCCCTCACAGTTACTCTTGGTGGGCACAGGAATGGGCCCTGCTGTGAATTATTAGATCAAGATTTGTAATTGCATGCACCTGTTGAACAGGGGCAGAAAAATTGGGCCGTTGGCACTGGTGGTGGTGCCACAACACTGCAACCCCTCACAGATACTATACTTAGAGCACAGCAATCAGACCTGTTGCAAAGCATTGCATAAAAAATTGTAATTACACGCTCCTGTTAAACAGGGGCTGAAAAATTGTGCCTTAGGCACTGGTGCTGGTGCCACAACACTGCAACCCCTCAAAGATACTGTACTCTGAGCACAGCAATCAGACCTGTTGCAAAGCATTGCATAAAAAAAAAAATTGTAATTACACGCCCCTGTTAAACAGGGGATGAAAAATTGTGTCTTAGGCACTGGTACTGGTGCCATAACACTGCAACCCCTCACAGATACTGTACTCTGAGCACAGCAATCAGACCTGTTGCAAAGCATTGCATAAAAAATTGTAATTACACGCCCCTGTTAAACAGGGGCTGAAAAATTGTGCATTAGGCACTGGTGCTGGTGCTGGTGCCACAACACTGCAACCCCTCACAGATACTGTACTTGAGCACAGCAATCAGACCTGTTGCAAAGCATTGCATAAAAAATTGTAATTACACGCCCCTGTTAAACAGGGGCTGGAAAATTGATCTTTAGCCACTGGTGGTGGCACCCAGAAACAAAAATGTTCTTCCAAGCTATCATCAGGATCATTGAGGAGGAAGAGGATAGTCAGTCAACATAACAGGACAGTCACTCAGCATCAGCATAGGCAGTCTTGAAGGGATGTGACATTTCAAAATAAATTATTCTGTTATATCAGCTTCAGGTGCCTGGTAGCTGGTGGTGATCCAAGACTGATTCATCTTTATGAAGGTCAGTCGATCAACCGAGTCGGTGGACAGGCGCACCCTGTGATCGGTGACAAAGCCTCCAGCAGCACTGAATGTGCGTTCGAAAGAACGCTGGATGCAGGACAGGCTAGTAGCTCAATTGCATACTGTGCAAGCTCTGGCCAGTGATCCATCCTCAAGACCCAGTAAGCCAGAGGATTTTCGGTGGGAAAGGTGTCCAAGTCTGACCTTGCCCCTAGGTATTCCTGCACCATGTATATCAGACGCTGGCGATGGTTGCTGGAACCGATCATACCTTGGGGCTGCGGACTAAAAAATTGTCTGAACGCAACAGTCAGACGTCCACCTTCCCCACCGCTCCTTCTGCTACTGACCGAAGCCTCAGCAACTTGTCGTCCAGGACCAGGAGTTTGTAACCTCCCAGTCTCTGGGAACGCGTTGCACAGACCTTTCTGCAAGGCCTCCCGGAGATGTCTCATCCTCTGCTCCCTCTGCGACGGCAAGATAAGGTCCGCAACCTTACCCTTGTACCGTGGATCAAGGAGAGTGGTCAGCCAGTAATGGTCCCTCTAACTTGATCCGAAGAATACGAGGATCCTTCCACAGGCTTTGCAGGATCAGGGAGGCCATGCAACGTAGGTTAGCTGAGGCATTCGGTCCGGAGTCTTCTGGGTCACTGAGGACGACATGATCCGCAGCCACCTCCTCCCAGCCACGTACAAGTCCACTGGTTTCTTGGGACTGTAAATCATCCCTAAAAGACTGCTGCTGATGCTGAGTGCCAGGCTCCACCTCCATGCTGACACAATCCTCCTCCTCCTCCTCCTCATCCTCTTCCTGTGTGATGGGTGGGAGAGAAGGAACACTGTCTGGATAAAGGGGGCCTTGAGAGGCAAGGAAGTGCTCTTCCTGCCTCTGTTCTGCCTCAAGTGCCCTGTCCATTATCCCACGCAGCGTATGCTCCAACAGGTGGACAAGAGGTACAGTGTCACTGATGCATGCACTGTCACTGCTCACCATCCTCGTGGCCTCCTCAAATGGTGACAGGACAGTGCATGCATCCCTGATCATGCTCCACTGGCGTGGGAAAAAAAATCCAAGCTCTCCTGACCCTGTCCTGGTGCCGTAGTCGCACAGGTACTCATTGATGGCCCTCTGCTGCATGTGCAGTCGCTGCAGCATGGCCAACGTTGAGTTCCACCTGGTGGGCATGTCACATATAAGGCAGTTCTTGGGCAGGTTCAACTCCTTTTGCAGCTCAGCCAGCCGAGCACTGGCATTATATGATCGGCGGAAATGCACACAGACTTTCCTGGCCTGCCTCAGGACATCCTGTAAGCCTGGGTACCTGCCCAAGAACCGCTGCGCCACCAGGTTAAGGGCGTTAGTCATACAGGGCACATGGGTCAGCTGTCCCTGACGCAGGGAGGAGAGGAGATTGGTGCCATTGTCACAAACCACCATTCCTGGCTTAAGCTGGAGTGGCGTCAACCACCTCTCAGCCTGCCCCTGCAGAGCTGACAGAACATCTGCCCCAGTGTGGCTCCTGTCCCCCAAACACACCAGCGCAAGCACAGCATGGCATCTTTTTGCCTGCGTACTTGCGTAGCCCCTTGGACGCCTACGGAGCACCGCTGGTTCCGAGGACAGAGCACTCGAAGAGGCCATGGAGAAAGAAGAAGAGGAGGGGGTGGAGGAGAGAGGTGTGTCACAACCAGTAGTAGCATTTTGGAGGCGTGGTGGCGGAACAACCTCCAACACTATTGCACCTTGTCCTGCATCCTTCCCAGCTGCCAAAAGAGTGACCCAATGGGCCGTGAAAGACAGGTAACGTCCCTGTCCATGCCTTCTGGACCATGAGTCAGCGGTAATATGCACCTTACCGCTGATCGCCCTGTCCAGCGAGGCATGGACTTTGCCTTCCACATGCCGGTAGAGAGCCGGAATCACCTTCCGTGAGAAAAAGTGGTCGTTTGGGAACCTGCCACTGAGGAACCGCACATTGAACAAACTCATGGAAGAGGGCCGAGTCTACCAACTGAAAAGGCAGCAGTTGAAGTGCTAGCCATTTAGCCAAGCTAGCATTCAACCGCTGGGCATGTGGATGGCTGGGAGTAAACTTCTTTCGACGGTCCAGCAGCTGAGGCAGAGAAATTTGCCTGGTAGAATCGGATGTCGGTGTACTGCTAGCAGAGTGCCCGCAAGTACTTGGCTGTGACACACCTAATTCTACACCTTCATTCCTCTCAGTGCAGCTTTCAGAGAGGACTGAAGGTATAGTGGGGTTGGAGATCCCAGCTGATGAGGAGCAAGGAGAGGTCCGCTTTGTTCTTTGGTGTGGGTCTTTAATGTGCGCTTGCCAATGAGCTGCATGGCAGGTCGACATGGTCATGCTTGTGGTGCCCAAGCGGCTGATGTTTTGGCCACGCGAGATACGCTTGAGACATATGTTGCAAATAGCAGTGGTGCGATCTGATGCACTCGTCTCAAAAAAGGCCCACACCAAAGAACTTTTGTAATAACGTGCAGAGGCAGCGCCCTGCACGGGCGGAGCTCTGCGGTGTGATTCAGTTGGTGTGCTGGCCTCAAGCTGGCCCCCGAAGGGCATCCTGCCTCGTTGGAGATGTGCCGCCTCCTCCTCCTCCTCTCTCCGTTCAGGCACCCACGTGGAGTCAGTGACCTCATCATCCCCTCCCTCTTCACCACTGGAGCAAACCTGGCAGTAAGCTGCAGCTGGTGGAACATGACTGCCAGATTGCTGTCCTTGAGCATCCCCTCTCTCTGCGCTCACGCTACTGCCTTCCTCTAGCTGGGAATCATCATCCGAGCCTTCAAAACGCTGGGCATCCTCCTGGAGCATGTACCCAACACTGTGCTCAAACAGTTCGGGGGACTCCTTAGGAGGACATGGTGGGTCTAGGGAAGGGGTGCCTGATGATGACATTGAGTACGCATTGGCAGCTGCTTTGCCAGTACCCTGAGCCTGGGTGAGAGAGGATGAGGAGGATGAGGAGGGCTTGGTCATCCACTCTACCAAGCCTTCGGCATGATGCGGCTCAACATGTCCAGCTGCCGAAAAGAAGGACAAGCGTGTCCCATGGCCACGTGCTGATGACAATGCACCACGTCCACGACCAGCACGGTTGTCTCTAGACACAGAGCCTACTTGCCCTGTTTTCTTGGCTCGGGACTGTCTGCCTCTCCTTGTCGGTCTTCCAGACATTGTAGTGGGTAGTGTATATTGTGCTGGAGTCACACAGCACACACACTAACTCCTGCAGATGGCTGTCTTAGATGACAACAGGGCCTTAGGGCAGATACAGGCTGAGGTGGTTTAGTGTGCTGTGCTATACTCACACAGCACACACACACACGCTAACTCCTGAAAATGGCTGTCTGGCTGCCTTAGATGACAACAGGGCCTTAGGGCAGATACAGGCTGAGGTGGTTTATTGTGTGCTGTGCTATACTCACACAGCACACACACACGCTAACTCCTGCAGATGGCTGGCTGGCTGCCTTAGATGACAACAGGGCCTTAGGGCAGATACAGGCTGAGGTGGTTTATTGTGTGCTGTGCTATACTCACACAGCACACACACATGCTAACGCCTGCAGATGGCTGTCTGGCTGCCTTAGATGACAACAGGGCCTTAGGGCAGATACAGGCTGCCTGGCTGCCTTAGATGACAACAGGGCCTAGGGCAGATACAGGCTGAGGTGGTTTATTGTGTGCTGTGCTATACTCACACAGACAACAGGGCCTTAGGGCAGATACAGGCTGAGGTGGTTTCTTGTGTGCTGTGCTATACTCACACAGGACACACACACGCTATCTCCTGCAGATGGCTGTATGTCAGTTCTTTAAATTCATCCAAATTCCTCAGTAACGCTCAAGTGTAACTTACAAGTCTGTGGCAGAGACTTTACCGAGCATCCCACCGGCTGCTAGGCCTAGTGAGAGAGGTCTATCCGGGGGTTGTTGAATCCAGTTTGTGGAACAGTTTTATCCATTGGATTCTTCTAATACCTTCACCCTGCAATTTAAGTACCTGCACTCACCCCTAACCCTCTACCCTTCATTAAGAGACTTAATGTCTTTTTTTCTAAATAAATAACCCAAAAGAGGATTCAGTGTCAGTTTCAACATTCTTTGGGCCATTTTCCACGGGATCCCCAAGACAGAGAAACAAGCAGGTGAGGTAACGGTAAGCCCAAATAAAACCAGCAGCTCCTTCGGGGGTCAGTGCTATATATATATATATATATATATATATATATATATATATGTATTTTTTTTTTTTGTTTTTTTTTACTTAATTTATTTAATTTAATTTGGCAGTACATGAACACGTTTGCTACTATGGCAGGAAAGAGTAAGAAATGTTTAATTATATCAAGAGCAATGATCTTCAGAAGGAGAGGAAGATAATGCTCTCCCACTGTCCCCGCAGGTGGTTGCATTACCAGAGCTGGTGTGTGTTAACTCAGCATGACTGGCTCAGCAAAGGGTGGCACACCTATCTAATACTTACTATGAACTGTGTGAGTCAGCTATTATCCTAGCAGGAAAGCTTACTTAGTGACATAGAGCATCTCTGTGGCATATTTTAGTAAGGAAACATTTTTTATTTTGGGTTTAAAGTGAGAAAGAAAGCTTTTTCATAAAGTAAAAGGTAGCTGCAAACTTACAGTAAGTGCACACATCATATAAAATCATTATTTGTTCCATGCTGCCTTTAAAAATCACATGCTATATAATAGCTAGAGACATTGTGAATGTGACTTTGAAAAGGGGGCAAACCATTTGTGTGAATAGTGAAATGTTACCACGCAGGAACTATAGAAGCAAAGTCTGTATTCTTTGTCATTTCCAGTAAAGATACCTCAAAAATCCATATAGAATTAAAGTAGAACTATGACCCACACATTAAAAAGCATATGTTCTGCATTACTGAGAGAAGAACTTTACTCTGGAAGCTGTGATGAAAAAAACAAAGCCATAGGGCAAAGGACTAGTCACCAGTATTGTATGTGGTTTCCCTGCCGCTGATATTTCTCTATTACTAACTTACCGTGCCCTGCTCTGCATTTGATCTCCATATCAAAGCAACATATTGGAATAGGCAGCACTTTGCTTTCTCATGTCAGAGCCTCAGTCATTTCTCCTGAGAGTAACAGTAAGAGTCAGTAGTGGCTTAGAGCCATTCTGCTGATATACAGCCATGAGTGTCTACAAGCTCCCAACTGTCCCTGATTTTGAGGGACTGTCCCTGATTTGGAGCAATGTCCCTCTGTCCCTCTTCCCCCCC
Organism: Lithobates sylvaticus; assembly: GCA_028564925.1. NCBI lineage: Eukaryota > Metazoa > Chordata > Amphibia > Anura > Ranidae > Lithobates > Lithobates sylvaticus. The sequence goes on from CM053027.1 coordinate 110,140,721, forward strand.
TCATTTGTGCCTCATTTTGGTCTGATCTATATACCGTATATACTCGAGTATAAGCCGAGTTTTTCAGCACATTTTTTTTGTGCTGAAAATGCCCCCCTAGGCTTATACTGGAGTCAAGCACTTTTCTGCAGCAGAAAATGACATTTCCTGACCCGACTTTGGGGCCCCGTATCTCGGGGCCACGTAGTGCTAGGAACCCCAAACTACCAGCACTATAACCAGCACCAGAACCAGCACTATAACATATCCAAAGATACAGTTCCTATCACTAAGTGGCCCCGAGATACGAGGCCCCAAAATTGGTTCGGAAAATGTCATTCTCTGCTGCAGAAAAGTGCTTGACATTTGCCAAACCGACTGTGGGGCCCCGTATCTTGGGGCCACTTGGTGATGAGAACCCCATCTTTGGATATGTGTTAGTGATAGTTCCACTGGGTCAACTGTGTCCATCTGCAGCAATGTCATTTCAGGACCCTTTGGGTCCAGAGACCCCGAATTTTGTCTGCAGATAGGGCGCATCTAGGAACCCTTAGCTACCAAGTTTAAAGTTCGGGGGACCTATGGCTGCAAATGGGCACAGTGAGGCATGCAAATGGGCACAGTGAGGCTGCAAATGGGCATTGTTGACCCTCTTTTCCACTTACAGTAGCTGCGCATTTCTCACCCTAGGCTTATACTCGAGTCAATACGGTTTCCCAGTTTTTAGTGGTAAAATTAGGTGCCTCGGCTTATATTCGGGTCGGCTTATACTCGAGTATATACGGTAGTTGTATATAAAATACACTTGTTATCTTTCAAAAAGTATTTCCCAGTGCTAAACCTTTCATCCAAATTCTAAATTGTAAATTTTCAAAGTCAATATAAAGGAATAGTAGCGGTAAAAAAAAAACTCTTGTGGATTTAATTAACCTTTTTTTTTGTTAATTCTCCTTTAACCTCCTTGGTGGTATGATTGTCAAATTTTTGCTTCTCAAAGCGGTTATAATTATTTTGCATAGAAATTTGGCTTTTTATATTGTAGGCCTGTAATTCTTAGCAATAACACACTTAAATCTGTCGAAACAAGATTCTAGTAGAAATCCCGGGTATGATAACGTTTGAAACACAAAATCATAAATTATAATATAATAAATAAATATAAATAATTATCAAAAATAATAATATAATAAAAATAAAATTAATTTCCCCACAATTAACTATCGCGAAATTCTGCAAGTGTTCTCATTTACTATGACTGTTTTCTAGCTGGTCTAAAACCACCTTTGACGTAAAGGGACACTTTTTGGTTGCTATGGACAATCTCCAGTTTCCAGGTAAAAAGAACAGTATATATAATATAAAACTGCATGCATGGCACTGGACCAAGCACTAGGGACAAACGGGATGTGAAATGATTTCAAACAGTAATGTAATCTGTAAGATTACAGTGTACTGTATGTGTTATAATTTTTTTATTTTTTTTATTTGCCGCCGGGCTCTGCCCCCGTGCGTCGCGATGCTCGTAGAGAATGGAGCCCTGCACACAGAGGCTTCAGGTGGAGGACAGAGCCCACGGACACAGCGGGGGGACATCGCAGGATCCTGAGGACAATGTAAGTACACAGCACCAGGATCCTGCAATGCAATCCCGAGTGTGGCTTGGGGTTACCGCTAATGGTACTAAAATTTAACCCCGAGCCACACTCGGGAAACCGCCAGGGAGGTTAAGGGGGTGTGGCAGGGGGCGTGTCCTATGCCTACATACATTTTCTAGTAGGTGTCCCTCAATCCTATCTCAAAATGTTGGGAGGTATGGTGTCTAGGCATACCTGAAAGTGCTCTGCTATTTTCAGCAGAAATTCAAGTAAAAAAGTACATTTTCAGAGTACTGCTACCAATTAACATTTCTAGATGTTCCCTACAGCATAGCAAATCTTCCCTTTTTGATTTCAGTTACACTTTAAAGTAACTAAAGGAATCAAGGTTTTCTACATTCAAACCTTCTATGCATGAAGGTAAAAAGAAACTTCCGTGTGCGGGTACCCCTAGCAGGTAAGTAAAACATTGTTGTTGTTTGTTGTTTATGCTAGCCTATTGGTGGTGAGTATCTATGGGATTGCAAGCTAGAATGGTATTTTATGTTAAGGAGGAGCGAGGTTTTATTCATTGTGTATTTTCAAACATTTACAGCCGTTGAGATTGACTCCCTCCCCTCCTCTGCTCTTTGGTCTCTGTTGATGCCTCTCTGCAGCTTGAGCCAATCCGACTGTCTCCATTAGGGATGAGCCGAACACCCCCCAGTTCGGTTTGCACCATAACCTGCGAACAGACCTAAAGTTCGTGTGAACTTTAGAACCCTATTAAAGTCTATGGGACTCGAACGTTCAAAATCAAAAGTGCTAATTTTAAGGGTTATATGCAAGTTATTGTCATAAAAAGTGTTTGGGGACCTGGGTCCTGCCCCAAGGGACATGTATCAATGCAAAAAAAACTTTTAAAAACAGCCATTTTTTCAGGAGCAGTGATTTTAATAATGCTTAAAGTTAAACAATAAAAGTGTAATATTCCTTTAAATTTCGTACCTGGGGGGTGTGTATAGTATGCCTGTAAAGGGGCGCATGTTTCCCGTGCTTAGAACTGTCCCTGCACAAAGTGTAATTTCTGCAGGAAATTGAAAGTCATTGAAAGTCATTGATCAAAAAAAAAAAAAATGCGTGGGGTTCCCCCTAAATTCAATTACCAGGCCCTTCAGGTCTGGTATGGATATTGAGGGGAACCCTGGGTCAAATAAAAAAAAAATTACGTGGGGTTCCCCCCAAATATCCATACCAGACCCTACAGGTCTGGTATGGATTTTAAGGGGAACTCCACGCCAAGTTTAAAAAAAAAATGGCATGGAGTTCCCCCCAAAAATCCATACCAGACCCTTTATCCGAGCACGCAACCTGGCAGGCCGCAGGAAAAGAGGGGGGACAAGAGAGCACCCCCCCTTTCTGAACCGTACCAGGCCACATGCCCTCAAAGCACCATATCCCCATGTTGATGGGGACAAGGGCCTCATCCCCACAACCCTGGCCGGTGGTTGTGGGGGGTCTGCGGGCGGGGGGCTTATCAGAATCTGGAAGCCCCCTTTAACAAGGGGACACCCAGATCCCACCCCCCCTGTTTTAAATGGTAAGGGGGTACAAAAGTACCCCTACCATTTCACAAAGAAAGTGTAAAAAATAGTTAAAAAACACACTGACACCGTTGGGAAAAAAATAAAAAAAAACATTCCAGTGGTGGTAATCCACTCTTGGATGTAACGGAAACCTGTGTTACATCAGAGGGGGGCGGGGTCACCCGTACATCACTGGGGAAGCCTAGGTTTCCCCTTATGTCAGAGGGGGGCGGGGTCAGGTGACGGGTGGCCCGTCCTCCTTAGCTAAGACCTTATCAGGCTGTCAGGATCCCCGCTGTGTCTCCATGGAGACAGGATGCGCTGCGATATACATCATCGGAAGAGATCAGCCATCGCTGGATAGCAAGAGTGGATTGCCACAGCTGGAATCTTTTTTTTTTTTAAAAAGGACTTTTCCCAACGGTGTCTGTGTGTTTTTTTAACAATTTTTTACACTTTCTTTGTGAAATGGTAGGGGTACTTTTGTACCCCCTTACCATTTAAAACAAGGGGGGCGGGATCTGGGGGTCCTCTTGTTAAAGGGGGCTTCCAGATTCTGATAAGCCCCCTGCCCACAGACCCCCACAACCACTGGCCAGGGTTGTGGGGATGAGGCCCTTGTCCCTATCAACATGGGGACACGGTGCTTTGAGGGGTCACAGACCCCCAAAGCATCATCCCAATGTTGAGGGCATGTGGCCTGGTATGGTTCAGGAGGGGGAGCGCTCTCTCGTCCCCCCTCTTTTCCTTCAGCCTGCCAGGTTGCGTGCTCGGATAAAGGGTCTGGTATGGATTTTTGGGTGGAACTCCACGCCATTTTTTTTTAAATTTGGCATGGAGTTCCCCTTAAAATCCATGACTGTTCTCTGTATTACGGGAGCCGGCAACTCATTATAGCCGCGAGTGCTTTTAAATTACTTTTTTTCCTGCAAAAATGACACTTTGTGCAGGGACAGTTCTAAGCACGAGAAACATGCGCCCCTTTACAGGCATACTATACACACCCCCCAGGTATGAAATTTAAAGTGGTTGTATACCCATTTAAACATTTTTTTTTTAAACAACTACCTGCAAGACAAAGTCATAATGAGCTAGTATGACTAGCATACTAGCTCATTATTCATCACTTACCTTAGATCGGGGCCCCCGACGCCGTGTTCTTCTCCCCCTCCGGCCGCATCCATATCTAAACAGATACCCTTCCGGGTATCGCCGCTCCGGCCAATCACAGTGGCGCTGCGGCGCTGTGATTGGCCAGAGCGGCGAGGACGTCGCTCCGCGCATGCGCGCGGGACACTTCACCTGCCGTGAGTTGAAGATGGGGATTAACCCTGTAAATGCACCGCTGTCTACGGCGCGCATGCACCATAGACAACGTTGTAAAACGTTCTTTTCAAATATCTCCTAAACCGTGCAGGTTTAGGAGATATTTCTTGTACCTACAGGTAAGTCTTAATCTAGGCTTACCTGTAGGTGCAAGTTGAATTTCTGTGTATACAACCACTTTAAAGGAATATTACACTTTTATTGTTTCACTTTAAGCATTATTAAAATCACTGCTCCCGAAAAAACTGCAGTTTTTAAAACTTTTTTTTGCATTGATACATGTCCCCTGGGGCAGGACCCAGGTCCCCAAACATGACAATAACTTGCATATAAGCCTTTAAAATCAACTGTATATATAAGTGAATACCTATGCATATGTAGAGTATATTTAAATATTTATGTTCAATATACTGTATATATTTTTTTAGAAATAGGAGATCATCCAGTGGATAACTGTTACAAGTGAACATGGTAATCTGAAGAAGCAGTACACAAACATGAAACATGTTATTGAATCTGTACGCTTGACAGTAGCTCCTTATACTTGATGAATTTATTTCTGTATTGATAGATGTGTATGTATTTTGTTTTTTAACAATAAAATTTCAATATATTTTTTAAGACGTTCTGGTGTACCTTGTAGGATTTACTTCTTTTATTTTGAATTTCAAGCTTTTTTGGATTTCAAGCTTCAATAGAGGTAACTTGACAAGGAATGACTCATTAGGTTCTTTTTTTTTAGCACAGGTGCATTGTATGTAAAAACGGTGTTGACGGTGTTGAGCCCAGATTGCAGAGGAGGGCCTCCCTTGCTGCTCCCACTCCCAGCTCCCTGGTAGGGTGACAGGAGACCCAGGAGTAAGGAGGGGCACGGGTGCCTGGCAGGATTAACAGACCGGTGGAGCGACCCCAGGATCAACTCAGCGGACAAGGTAAGTAGGCAGACTGGCACGGCACAGCAGACTGGATCAGCAAAGCAGACTTGATCAGCACAGCAGACTGGATCAGCAAAGCAAACTGGAACAGCACAGCAGACTGGATCAGCAAAGCAGACTGGACAGCACAGCAGACTGGATCAGCAAAGCAGACTGGATCAGCGAAGCAGACTGGACAACACAGCAGACTGGATCAGCAAAGCACACTGGACAGCAAAGCAGACTGGACAACACAGCAGACTGGATCAGCACAGCAGACTGGATCAGCAAAGCAGACTGGAGAGCACAGCAGACTGGATCAGCAAAGCGGACTGGATCAGCACAGCGGACTGGATCAGCAAAGCAGACTGGATCAGCAAAGCAGACTGGACAACACAGCAGACTGGATCAGCAAAGCAGACTGGACAGCACAGCAGACTGGATCAGCAAAGCAGACTGGATCAGCAAAGCAGACTGGAACAGCACAGAAAAACTGGATAAGCACAGCAGACTGGATCAGCAAAGCAGACTGGACAGCACAGAAGACTGGATCAGCAAAGCAGACTGGATCAGCAAAGCAGACTGGACAACACAGCAGACTGGATCAGCAAAGCACACTGGACAGCACAGCAGACTGGATCAGCAAAGCAGACTGGATCAGCACAGCAGACTGGATCAGCAAAGCAGACTGGAGAGCACAGCAGACTGGATCAGCAAAGCAGACTGGACAGCACAGCAGACTGGATCAGCAAAGCAGACTGGATCAGCAAAGCAGACTGGACAACACAGCAGACTGGATCAGCAAAGCAGACTGGACAGCACAGCAGACTGGATCAGCAAAGCAGACTGGATCAGCACAGCAGACTGGATCAGCACAGCAGACTGGATCAGCAAAGCAGACTGGAACAGCACAGCAGACTGGATAAGCACAGCAGACTGGATCAGCAAAGCAGACTGGACAGCACAGCAGACTGGATCAGCAAAGCAGACTGGACAACACAGCAGACTGGATCAGCAAAGCACACTGGACAGCACAGCAGACTGGATCAGCAAAGCAGACTGGATCAGCACAGCAGACTGGATCAGCAAAGCAGACTGGAGAGCACAGCAGACTGGATCAGCAAAGCAGACTGGATCAGCACAGCGGACTGGATCAGCAAAGCAGACTGGAGAGCACAGCAGACTGGAGAGCACAGCAGACTGGATCAGCAAAGCAGACTGGATCTCTGGTAGTCAGGCTGGATAGTCAAGACAGGCCGGGTCGGGTATCAGGCTGGCAACAAGGTACAGGTGGATCAGGCAGAAGGAGGGTCACAGACAGGCTGGGTCGGGTATCAGGCTGGCAACAAGGTACAGGTGGATCAGGCAGAAGGATGGTCACAGGCAAGCCAAGGTCGGGTACAGGCAGACAGAAGGATGGTCACAGGTAAGCCGGGTCAAACACAGGTAAGAGGTTCACAGATCAGGTATCAGGCACCAAACGCTGTAGAGCAGACAGCGGGGAGAGTCTGTGCTGGCTGGGTTTAAATAGCCTACCTGGCGCCAACAGGGGCGTCTTCCTGCGCGCGCTCCCGTGCGCGGATGCGCACGAGCATGCGCCCGTGCGCATGCCCGCGGACCAAGGAGCCCAGGGTTCCGATTTCTGGCAGGATCTTCATGACAGTGCCACTCAGTGACTGGATAGGAGACAACATAATATTACAAGAAAAACAGAAATGGAAGGCGTGCACACCTAGTGCATTACTGTAATGGATGTGGTTAAGGTAATATTAAAATGAAATATTACCATCTATAAGGTATTAGTTAGAATGCTAAGGCTAAAATTTATATTTCAATGTGTAACATTATGTCATTGCTTTGTTTGATTGTTTTGACCTTAATGCTAACTCAGATAGCTGCTAGCTCTCCCCCCCCATCCTGAAGCCCAACCGCAAAAATTATAAAAAAGATTGTGCCTCTCTCTTTCCGAGAACTGGACCCAAGACAGACAGACATGACATCCAACGTCTCGAAGGAAGAGAGACGAAGGAGTTACCAAAAATATCTAATATTATCTAACATAGTTAGGATTAATTGCTAATTCAGCTTAATCAGCTAAAAACTCATACACTTGTTACAGTAAAATGTCGCAATTCTCTTTGCATATGTCTTGCCTTGTTTGTTTGAAAGTCCTCCCATTTTTATTCTTATATAAACTTCAAAGAAAAAGAGGAAATAAAGAGCGAAAGTAATTTCACACTGGACACAGACTCAGGGTGATTACTTCAGAGCGTGCACGCTTCATATTCAATAATTAGACCAGGGGCAGATATAAAAATACTGGACCTTGGTTCTGGTCCTTCCAAAACATGATAATTTAATAATAAAAATGTTTTATACAAAAGTGGGTACTCACAAAATTCAACTGACAAAAGGCCATAAAAACAATGCATGGACATGCACAGAACACAAGGTACAGCTAACGTGTTTCAGGGGCGTACCCCCTTCTTTAGAGCTAGGCATTTTATTTGATATCTGTTACTCCACACCTTGGAAGACCTATTAGCACTGGAAGTGTGTTTTTTACAACATAATATTAATATGAAGTATTTTATGTGTACCTGACCGTGTAAAAAAGGAAAACCATTTTATTGTGCTGACCATTATAAAGTAAGAAAAATACGGACAAAACCACTATATTTCATTAATGTATATCTCAACAAATAAAAAGGACAGTAACATTTTGAAATCATTCAACCTACTGAAAGTGAACACAGCAAAATAATGAAATAACCATTTTATTTTATTTTGTTGGCCTGCATGAGGCTGCAAACACAGAGAAAAGATTTATTTTTGGAACATGAGACGGGCCTGTAAAAATCTGTATACAGTACCAAGTACCATGCGTTCCCTGGTAAGCAATTTGGTTGCCAACTGCCAAGCAATATGTTAAAGATGTAATTAATTATGCATGGCTGGTAATTATCAAAGACTGCAGCCATTGTGCATTGTGCAGCATGTTTTATTGTTGCAGTTATATCTCCTGGCCGGAACATTTAAGTTAGGACACTTATCTCCAGCTGCAAAGCAACAGTTATAAATAAAAAGGACATTATGTTTTGCTGAATTCCAATGACATTTATAAAATGTTTTGTTTCTTGGGAATTTCCTACAAGATGTGTCTGTATGGATTGATTTCTTTTGGATCTTTGTCAGTTAAACATTTCTGTATAAAGGACATTAAAATGTAACATAAATGCATAATAGATGTAAAGGACATACTCATTATTAAGACAATTCAACATTTCCTCTCTACTGTTATAGTCAAGGTTTAGTCTGGGAATTAATAAAGACATAACTAAGCTTTTCACACATCTATGATTCTTATGAATGTGTTTTTTTCGGACTTAAGTTTTCCATCATCATCTATTTAATTCACAAATGTAACATTTAAAAAAATGTGATTATCTTATTCTTTTCTTCTTTTCTTTTTTTTAGTAAATGTATCTTTTAAAAATAATTACACCTGTACAATTTTTTTTAATGGGGGGTTCCACTAAGAGCTGGAGTAATTTGTAAATGATTGCGAACTAAGTTCTCTCATTCCAACCACCCAAGGCTAGTTATTCTCAAACTGTAAATAGGAAGATTCTGCAGGTATACATGTGAGCTAAAAAGTTAATGGAATTCAGATCAATAGAGTATATGAAGAGCATCAATTCTTGGCTGCCAATAGCATGCATTTTCTACTAATATAGGGCCATGCTTAAAGGAGAAGTATAGCCAAAGCTTTTTTGGCTATGCTTCTCCTATGGATTACAGGAGTCCAGTTCATTCTGCACTCCTGTGACTCATTTTCAGCTGACAGCACTCAGCTAGTCCAGGCTCGGAAAAGATCACGATTTTACAGCCAAGATCTACTCAGATGCCTGGACCAGTAGCTGACCAGAGACTGAGCCAGCCACTCCCTCCCTCCACAATCCAGTTCTCCCGTGAGCACTGGAGGGGCAGGGCAGAGAGCCGTTGACTGACAGTAACAAGCTGTCTGCAGCCTGAAGACCGAGAATTGAGTGATCAGCAGTATTTGATCGCTCAGTTCTCGGTCTCAGAGGCAGTGGGGGACAGCTGCAGTTGAGATTGGCGCTGCAGTCATCTTTTTTTTTAAAGCCATAGGTCTCTTTTAAACTGTTGATTCACAGGATTGACTGAAAGAGTATTACAGAGAAGGTAGACAGTAGAAAAGCTGGAAAACAAAAGAAGAGCAGAGGAAAGGATGCACATGGTGGGCATTATGTGGTATGAATAGGATAGGGTGATGGGCATTTTTAAACAGGACATGTATAAAGTTGACAGAAGGAACTGCAGGCAGAGTAATATCCAAATGTGTGCACACATGTACACAAGAAACAGCCCTCAGCAGACATTAAACTAGAAGTCCACCCTAATGCCCTGTACACACGATCGGATATTCCGATGGAGAAAGTCCAATCAGATTATGTTGTCGGAAAATCCGATCATGTGGGCTTTTTCTGTCTGAGCAGGATCTAAAATTTTCCGACAACAAAATCCAATCGGACTTTTTCCGATCGTGTGTAGAGAATTCCGACGCACAAAGTGCCACGCATGCTCAGAAGAAATTTGGAGACGAAAGCTATTGGCTACTGGCCTCTACGTAGTCCCGTCGTACGTTTTGTACGTCACCTCGTTCGGAATGATTGGATTTTCCGACAACTTTGTCCGACCGTGTGTGTGCAACACAAGTTTTGGACAAAATCCATCAGAATGTTCCGACCGTGTGTACAAGGCATTAAACTAAAATCCCTGCATCTACAGATATCGATGATCTAACACTAACCTATCTAGCCCTGTAAAGAAGAAGTCAGTATACATAGCTTTTCTGCAGACGACCGATCCGATCCCACGCTGAGCTGTCAGCCGCGGCTTCGCTGTGGAGGCGGGTGCAGAGGACATATCCGACAACGGAAGCACCATAGTAACTCTATGGGTAACGCCCCTTATTTTACAGTCATTTGACTGTCCTCTGCAGAGCTTCTGCCGCTGGAGACCGGGTCGGATCAGCTTCAGAAAAGGTATGTATACTGTTTTTTTCTTTACAGGTTTAGATAGGCTAGTGTTAGAATGTGGGTGTCTGTAGATGCAGGGATTTTAGTTTTAGGGTGGAATTACACTTTAAGGCAGCTCATAAATGAGAGTAAGATTTAAAAGGGCAAAAGCCAGTTTATTTGTATACAATCATAAAAAGGACACAAGTCCATAGCACGTAACAATGTAACAATGTAACATACAATAATTCTGAACATATACAGAGTATCCTGTACTTTAAAGGAGTTGTAAAAGCAGAACTTTTTTTATCTTAATGCATTCTAAGTATGCATTAAGGAGGTAAGTATAACATGTTTGTTATTTTAAAAAACAAAACAAAAAATGAGCCTTTACAATCACTTTAGATACACCCCATAGAGTGCTGCCTGCATTTAATGTTTTAAGTGGTTAAGTGGTTAAATTAGCAGTATTTTCAGTTTTTGGGGTAATATTAGCAGTAGAAGATGCTTAGATATCAGCAAGGCTTAGCATGGGAGGCCAGAGTTGAAAACGTTTAAAGCTGAAATCAACTAAAATACAAATTACTGTATATACACATAAAGGAGCTGTTTTACCTGCCAAGGGATTTGTATTTCCAGTTCTGAGATTTACAGTTTTACAGTAGAGAAGACCTGTTTTTTTCTGTTGCAGTCTCCTCCTCACCCCACCCTGCAACTGGACAGTGAAAATAGAAGCAGCACTCTAATGAGCAATTGTCTCTTGTTACTCTGCTCCTTCTTCTTATGAGCATGTCCCTGCACTTGCACTATTTGTTTTTTATTTTAACACTGTACCTTTACATTTTTTTATAAAGTTTATTTATAAACTTTATTGCTATGAACAACATCCCTTATGATAGCATGGGCTGTGACAGGTGTTTTTTATGTGTGTATGTATGGGGTCTATTAGACCCCAGATCTATCCTCTGGCCTCCAAAGCATCAGAAAAAAACAACATTTTTTGATCTGATGCTTTTACAAGCCAGTAATGGCTTGTTTATATGAAACCAAAACCAAAAGTAACAAAATCCTTGTTGCTTCTGGTTTCTGACGTCACAGCAGGAGAAACAAAATCAAACCTTCTCACTGTGTGCCCGAAACCGGATGCTGTCACTCGCATCAGGTGAGCCTGGTAAAGGCAGTGTGGGAGACCCCCTTCCACAGCCTGTAAGAGTAATCCAGCCAATGTACAACTGCTTGGATTACTTTTGATGGAAAGAGAACCGCTGGGGCTAAAAAATAATTCTGGGAACATGACATTAGCTGTAGTCATGATCCAGGTAAAACCACTTCAACTTTAGGCCGCTTATAAAAGGCCTAAAGATGGGAAGTGGTTACAAACCTTTTTTACCAGTCTCTGTGATAAAAATGAGTGAGTATAGCATTACAATATGCTATTGGTAAAACTTGCTGTATCAAAATAGCAGAATACACCCAAGCGCTGGGCATAAAATTATTTTCTTAGCACAAATTTCCAACAAACACCAGATATCAGCTTTTATAAAAAGGCAACCTACCTAAAACTTGCAGGACACTTGGGATGGAGGGCTTTGTGTGACTAGATTTGGTCCCATTGACTGCCACTTGGAGGGAAGGAGTGTTTTACATCTATGCTGTTTTTGACTATCTTAGTAATATACGTGGTCAATATATTGAGGTGAATTCATCACCATTGGGGTCCCCCTGAATTTATAGTGTGATTACTTGACCTTCAATCTGGATTGTCTTTTATTTATTAGTATTTTTATTTCGATTTTCAACCAGGAAACAATCAGAGAAATCAGAGCCAGTGCACAAAAATATCAAGAGATACAAACAAGGTGCTGAGGCTGTTAGAAATCTTGGGGCCCCATACAGACTACCTGACAGTATCCCCCCCCCCTCCAAATAATCACATTACATTTTTGCTAAAATGCGATGGTTGCAATGCTGTTTTGCAGGAATGACAGCAATTATAATCTTTCTACAGCCACCCCTGACACCTGTTTTTTGTTACACTTTTTTCAATTTCTGAATAGTAATCTTACATTGCGGGACCGTACTGCAACTGTGAGCCAAGTGTTTGGCTTGCAGTAGCAGAGCGGCCCCATTGAGCTCAATAGGGAGTTTGAAAGGTGATGCTGCCTGTCAAACTGCAGCCTGCGTTAAAAATGGCACAGATGTGTAGTAAAACATTGCAGCCACAGCACGTACACAGGCCTGTCTGACTGTATTGTTATGATTTGGGTGCGCAGCCAGGGATAGCGGTAAATCCATGGCTATTCCACTCATGTGAAAGAATCCTTAGGCCGCATTCACACTTTGCATTTCCTAAACGTGTGACAAAGTGCACATGAAATGCATGCTTTGCAGTACATTTTAGAAATGCACTGCACACTTATATAGCGCTTGTGGTGCCATTAATTGTTAATGGCACCCCATAACCAGTTAGCAGACTTGCGTTTTGTCATGTGGCAAAGCTGCATGCCTGAAAATGATCTAGATCTTCTATGGTGCATTGGTCAAATGTAGGGCAGTCCATTCATGTGAATGGGCTGCCCTATGTGTGAAAAAAAGCTAAAAAAAAAATGGGAGCAGGAACATGCATTCCTGCTACGCTAAGTGTGAATGGGTCCTCAGGGGGGCCATATAGAAATGGCTGGTGCAGAGATGTCTGTCAGGTGGAGGGAAAGGTGTATTTACTGACCTCTAGCTCCAGCACTGCAGTGGCAGCCAGTGTCTACTTGCAGTTCAAGGCTGGCTCCTGGCACATTCACCCTCTCTGAATCCTAATCCTAAAGCACTGCAACTTCACCCCTGCCCCCCCCCCCCCCCCACACTCACCCCCTTCCAGCAGAAGCACTACAACATTCAGGCCATACAGCCACTGAAGGTTACAGTGCACACAGAGCACAGGGTAGAGGTCGGCAGAGCAGAGCTCAGGACTCAGGAAGGAGGTGGAGCAGGCAGAGAACTTCTTACCTCCTCGTAAGCGAACAGAGAAAAAACCTAATTAATACTTGGTGTGACCACCCTTTGGCTTCAAAACAGCATCAATTCTTCTAGGTATACTTGCATTCAGTTTTTGAAGGAGCTCGGCCATTAGGTTGTTCCAAACATCTTGGAGAACAAACCATAGATATTCTGTGGATATAGGCTGTCTCAAATCCTTCTGTCTCTTCATGTAATCCCAAACAGACTTCATGATGTTATAAAGGGCCACATCGGGACTCCTTGTTTTTCTTAACGCTGAAAATGGCTGTATGTTTGGGGTCATTGTCCTGCTGCAATCACACTCCTCCCTAATAGTATGGCATGATGGATACATATCTGACTAATTCTCAGAATTGAGGACACTATTGATCCTGACCAAATCTTTAACTCCATTGGCAGATTTGTGAGGGTTTCTGCTGCCCGATTTTGCCCATGAAGTGCCCAGGGTGACAGAAGGTCAGGATGAAATGCTCCATGCTGCTTGTGAGGTGCGATAGAGCTCACTGTTCAGACATATGCCATCTTCAGTAGCCACGCATGCGTCCCGTTGGGCCCATCTTAGTGCAATTTGTAGGACCTTTGCTAACACAAGGATTTGTTTGGACACTGAGGACTTTATATGAACTGATTTGCACTGAAGCATGTTGCATTAATATTTATACAGTATCTAATTATTTGATTTATATTCTATGGTAAATTGATAATTTTATAAATTTGCACTGTTAGCATTTTATAACCATATTCTTGGTGAATCATGTGAAGTGAATACTTTTTAATGTATTTATATTTTTGGCTTGGGATGGTATTTTTCATTACTGTTTCATGAGATTTACTGTATTTGCTTTATTTGGAGCTTAACACTGTAAACTAAAGTGGTATTACAACCCAAAAACAAACATTTATAATAAGCTGGCCTGATTACCAGGTGAAATAAAGGGATAATTCAAAATAAATTAATAAAACGAATGCAGCTACCACATTTAAAGATTTGTAGGCTGCAATATATATACTTTTTTCTGGGGGGTGGGGAGGGGTAATACTAAAATAAGTTTAAATTCTTGGTTGGTCACTAAACCAACAGTAACAGCAACAAGATCAGACTTTCCACATTCGTTTCCTTGACATGCTTCGGACTATAAAATTATTTTACCCATTTTACTGCATATGCGTTCATAATACTTATTTTTTTATTAAAAATTACTTTCAGTGACACTGGCTACTCCTCTCATTACCCAGTGTACTTGACACGCAATATTGTGATCGGTGGTGCAGCTAAGAAGGCATGTAATCACACACACAAGAAATACAAAGGGGTCGATTTACTAAAACCGGAGAGTGGGGGGGGGGGCGTGGTTTGGTGCTGGACCTTGAAGGACACTTGATTCCCAAGCTCCCATCCACGGAGATTAAGCTGAAGCCCAGGCAAGCCATCCACCGCCGAACATGGGGAAAAACGTGAGGGATTCCTCCCCAGCTAGATCCCGCTCTCCCAGGGGCTCCGGATCACAGATAAGCCACAGTATACTGGAGATCTTTTCACTCCCAGCCTCAATCCTCAGCTGCTGAATCTTGTGCCCCACAACCACTGAACATGCAAGACCTGCGAACTGTGGCAGAAGATATTAAAGCCACACTTGCATCAGCCATCACAGAGCTCAGGAGAGGTGTCCAGACGATGGCAGTAAGGATGGATGACATAGAGGAAACAAAAATCCTCCATGATACTGCCATCCAACAATTGCAAGCCTCTTCTCACTCCCAAAACACTCAGATCAGTCACATCCAAAGGCATATGGAAGATTTGGACAACCGCGGACACCGCCACAACATACGGGTAAGAGGCATCACTGAAACAATTGAATACAGCCAAATTACAAGGGCCACTATTGCCATCTTTAACCACTTCAATACCGCTGTATAGTCATATGACGCCCACAAGGTGGATCTCCCATCCTGGGTGGGCGTCATATGACGTCCTCGCATTCCCGGCCGCCTGGGGGGCGCGCGCGCGCCGCCGGCGGCATCGCTCGGGACCCGGTGCGAGTGCCCGGCGGCCGCGATGTCCGCCGGGCACCCGCGATTGCCTGTTAAAACAACGGGACCGTGCGGGACCGTGGAGCTGTGTGTGTAAACACACAGTTCCACGTCCTGTCAGCGGAGAGGAGACCGATCATGTGATCCCAGTACGGAGGAACACATGATCGGTCTCCTCCCCTTGAGTCCCCTCCCCCCACAGTTAGAATCACACATATAGGGAATACATTAACCCCTGCAGCGCCCCCTAGTGTTAACCCCTTCCCTGCCAGTCACATTTACACAGTAATCATTGCAATTTTATAGCAACGATCGCTGTGTAAATGTGAATGGTTTCAAAAATGTGTCAAAAGTGTCCGAAGTGTCCGCCGCAATGACGCAGTCACGGAAAAAAAATCGCAGATCGCCGCCGTTACTAGTAAAAAAAAAAAAAAAAAAAATTCAATAAATCTATCCCCTATTTTGTAGACGCTATAACTTTTGCGCAAACCGATCAATATACGCTTATTGCGATTTTTTTTACCAAAAATATGTAGAAGAATACGTATCGGCCTAAACTGAGGAAAAAAATAGTTTTTTTTTTAAAAATGGGATATTTATTATAGCAAAAAGTAAAAAATATTGTGTTTTTTTTCAAAATTGTCGCTCTTCTTTTGTTTATAGCGCAAAAAATAAAAACCGCAGGGGCGATCAAATACCACCAAAAGAAAGCTCTATTTGTGGGAAAAAAAGGACGTAAATTTTGTTTGGGTGTAACGTCGCACGACCGCGCAATTGTTAGTTAAAGCGACACAGTGCCGAATCGCAAAAAGTGCTCTGGTAAGAAAGGGTGTTTAAAAGCCCTGTATTGAAGTGGTTAAAGTGATTGTAAGGGTGATTTTTATATTTTTTTTAAATAACAAACATAGCATACTTGCCACCACTGTGCAGCTCATTTTGCACAGAGTGGCCACAAACCTGCTCTTCTGGGGTCCCCCGGCAGCTGATAACCCCCTCGGAGAAGCGCTTCCCGAGGGGGTTACCTTGCGGGTGCGCTCCCAAGTCCAGCATTCGGCATCCATGCAGGACTCGGCCCCACCCCCTGGCGCTGGCATCATTGGATTTGATTGACAGCAGCAGGAGCCAATGGCTGTGCTGCTATCAATATATCCAATCAAGAGCCGGGAGCCCGTGGAGAGACGGACATCGCGTCCCCGACGACTGAATGAAGGGGTTCAGGTAAGTAAAATGGGGAGGCTGGCGGGGGGCGGTGACTGCCAGGTGTTTTTTCACCTTAATGCATAGGATGGATTAAGGTGAAAAAACACGAACCCCTTTAATGGCCTCCTAGGCAGACCTCCTGAAACGCCCATCGAGTACGAACGCTTACACAGAGCTTTAAAACCCAGGAGCAGAGACACTGATCCCCCTAGAGATGTTCTATGCTGTCTCGTTAACTTTAAACTAAAGGAGGAAATCTTACATAGGGCCAGAGACCATCGCTTCCTACTCTACCAGGGATCAGATATAAAGCTGTTCCAAAATCTCTCGCCTATTACCCTCCAGAACAGAAGAGACTTAAGCCCTCTTCTTAATCTCCTGCCTACTAAAAGGATCCAACACTGGTGGAAATTTCCCTTCTGCCTCTTTTCAAGGTCGCACGGCAAATCTACGTCTGCCGGAGGACTTACCCTTTTTCTGCGAGGCACTAAATCTTCCCCGCATTGACATACCAGATTGGTACAGCACCCTTCGTCCTCCACGACTTCCATATAAGATGTCGTAGATCAACCTTACCAAGGGAGGTCAGTTCCCCTGATTCTCGGAATACCAAGAATCAACAGCCCAATGGCCTCTCCAGCTCACAAGAGAGCCGGCAAGAAGGAGCCGACTGAGCAACCTTACTTTTTTCCTCCCATACTTCCCAGTGCCAACTGTTCCATACCAAGACAGGAACTTTCCTACAACATCTGTTTACTGTTTACACCAGAGATAACTTTTCTTCTTTCCAGTGATTACTCCCACTAGGTGTTTATGACCAAATGGGAGACTGTTCTTCAGAAGTCTGAACTAACGCAAGTGACATCATTTTCAGCTGAATTACAGTAGCACAATATAAGAATAACTTCCCCTTTCAATGGAAACATGACCAGATTAAATATCTTGGGATATACTTGAAAAATAATCTTTCAGACATATTCTCAAACAATTACCAACCCATCCTCAAAGCTATTGCAAACGACCTCAGTAAGTGAAACAAACCAAAATTTTCTTGGTTTGGCAATCCTTCCCCGCATTTTATACATTTTACAAACAATCCCCATTAAGCTACCCCCCGACCTTCTTTCAATTGTACAAACGAATATGCACTAGATTCCTATGGAGGCAGAAAAGATCTAGAATAACTTACGAGCAACTGACGAAACCCAAAACGAAGGGTGGCATTGGTCTCCCGAACCTTATGAAATTTTATTGGGCCTGCCACCTCTCCAGAATTGTAGATTGGTAATTACATGGCCACTGCAAAGACTGGGTTTATCTCGAAGACTCATTTTCCCCCCTACCACTGCGATCGATGCCTTGGACCTCAACACATCATATCCCACAAAACTTTAAAGATCACCCTCTCATTAACTTGACACTCCATTGCTTTAAAGAAACCTGCTGAAGGCTTCACATATCATCTAACCCTGGACCCCTCACATCTGTAAAACTCAACCCAGCCTTTCCTCCTGGTATGTCCACATAGTTTTTAGCAGACATTTGGCACCACCAGAGATTTTAGTTCACCACTTTTTCCAAACGGGTTCACTTCTAGAACGTACTTCCCTACCAGCTAACATGGACAACAATACTTTTCCTCTCTGGACATATTTCCAGATTCGACATTTCCTTAGAGAAGCTGACCGTGATTCCTCCGTCTCCCGTCCACTCACCCCCTTTGAAGAGCTATGCACTCAATCTGCTTCCCAACAACATGTGATCTCCAGTATCTATAACATACAGTGGTGTGAAAAAGTGTTTGCCCCCTTCCTCATTTCCTGTTCCTTTGCATGTTTGTCACACTTAAGTGTTTCGGAACATCAAACCAATTTAAACAATAGTCAAGGACAACACAAGTAAACACAAAATGCAATTTGTAAATGAAGGTGTTTATTATTAAAGGTGAAAAAAAATCCAAACCATCATGGCCCTGTGTGAAAAAGTGATTGCCCCCCTTGTTAAAACATACTATAACTGTGGTTGTCCACACCTGAGTTCAATTTCTCTAGCCACACCCAGGCCTGATTATTGCCACACCTGTTCACAATCAAGGCATCACTTAAATAGGAGCTGCTTGACACAGTAAGGTCCACCAGAAGATCCTTAAAAGCTACACATCATGCCGAGACCCAAAGAAATTCAGGAACAATTGAGAAAGAAAGTAATTGAGATCTATCAGTCTGGAAAGGGTTATAAAGCCATTTCCAAAGCTTTGGGAATCCAGCGAACCACAGTGAGAGCCATTATCCACAAATGGCGAAGACATGGAACAGTGGTGAACCTTCCCAGGAGTGGCCGGCCGCCCAAAATTACCCCAAGAGCGCAGCGACGACTCATCCAAGAGGTCACAAAAGACCCCACAACAACGTCCAAGGAACTGCAGGCCTCACTTGCCTCAGTTAAGGTCAGCGTTCATGCCTCCACCATCAGGAAAAGACTGGGCAAAAATGGCCTGCATGGCAGAGTTCCAAGGAGAAAACCACTGCTGAGCAAAAAGAACATCAAAGCTCGTCTCAATTTCTCCACAACACATCTTGATGATCCCCAAGACTTTTGGGACAACATTCTGTGGACCGATGAGACAAAAGTGGAACTCTTTGGAAGGTGTGCGTCCAAGTATATCTGGCGTAGAAGGAACACTGCATTTCAGAAAAAGAACATTATACCAACAGTAAAATATGGTGGTGGTAGTGTGATGGTCTGGGGCTGTTTTGCTGCTTCAGGACCTGGAAGACTTGCCGTGATAAAAGGAACTATGAATTCTGCTGTCTACCAAGAGATCCTGAAGGAGAATGTCCGACCATCTGTTCGTGTACTCAAGCTGAAACGAACTTGGGTTCTGCAGCAGGACAATGATCCTAAACACACCAGCAAGTCCACCACCGAATGGCTGAAGAAAAACAAAATGAAGACTTTGGAGTGGCCTAGCCAAAGTCCTGACCTGAATCCTATTGAGATGTTGTGGTATGACCTTAAAAAGGCTGTTCATGCTCGAAAACCCTCTAATGTAACTGAATTAGGACAATTCTGCAAAGATGAGTGGGCCAAAATTCCTCCAGGACGCTGTAAAAGCCTCATTGCACGTTATCGCAAACGCTTGGTTGCAGTTGTTGCTGCTAAGGGTGGCCCAACCAGTTATCAGGTTTAGGGGGCAATCATTTTTTCACACAGGGCCATGATGGTTTGGATTTTTTTTCACCTTTAATAATAAACACCTTCATTTACAAATTGCATTTTGTGTTTACTTGTGTTGTCCTTGACTATTGTTTAAATTGGTTTGATGTTCCGAAACACTTAAGTGTGACAAACATGCAAAGGAACAGGAAATGAGGAAGGGGGCAAACACTTTTTCACACCACTGTACTCTGCTCAGACAGCTCGATTAAATATAACAAAGCGTGTTTAAATTGGGAAGGAGACCTACAAATGGAGATGACGGAGGTGCAATGGGAACACATATCTACAATAAGACATAAAGGTTCTTTTTTTTTTGTTTATTATCTATATCTATATATGGATTTGTCTATTCCATGATTTTAGACTATTATAGTAAAATGGATCTATTAAGTAGTAGGGACACAGTACACGACAGGAAATATAACAGCTTTTGGGAACCCTGGAAAAAATTTGGAAAATTCTGAAAAATACCTAGTGTGACCTAGATCTTGAAAGGACCTAGAAAGAAACAAACCAAACAAGGGGGTGGGGAATGGAGGGGACAATGGGAAAAGGGAAAGAGAGGTAAGAAATAGCTAAAGAAACAGGAGTAGTCCTATCTTTGCAAAAACAATTTAAAATATTTAAATAAATTATTAAAGAGATTGTAAAAAAAAAAGAGCCACTATGTTGTGAAAACGAGAAGGGACAAAATTGAACTGTAAAGTTGAAAAAACATCTCTCGAAAAAAATTTGCTGAGGTGGAGAAAAAAAGCAAAAAAAAAACACATAAAGGTTCTCTCTACGTCTCAATCCGTTCGTACTCGATGGGCGTTCCAGGAGGTCTGCCTAGGAGGTCATTAAAGGGGTGGTAAAGGTTCGTGTTTTTTCACCTTAATCCATCCTATGCATTAAGGTGAAAAAACACCTGGCAGTCACCGCCCCGACCAGCCTCCCCATTTTACTTACCTGAACCCCTTCATTCAGTGGTCGGGGACGCAATGTCCCTCTCTCCACGGGCTCCCGGCTCTTGATTGGATATATTGATAGCAGCACAGCCATTGGCTCCCACTGCTGTCAATCAAATCCAATGATGCGAGCACCAGGGGGAGGGGCCGAGTCCTGCATTCGGCGGCTATGGATGCCGAATGCTGGACTTGGGAGCGCACCCGCAAGGTAACCCCCTCGGGGAAGCGCTTCTCCGAGGGGGTTATCAGATGCAGGGAGGAGCCGTGAGAGCTGCCGGGGGACCCCAGAAGGGCAGGTTCGGGGCCACTCTGTGCAAAATGAGCTGCACAGTGGTAGTAAGTATGATATGTTTGTTATTTAAAAAAAATATGAAAATCACCCTTACAATCACTTTAAAGATGGCAATAGTGGCCTTTGTAATTTGTCTGTATTCAATTGTTTCAGTGATGCCTCTTACCCGTATGTTGTGGCGGTGTCCACGGTTGTCCAAATCTTCCATATGCCTTTGGATGTGACTGATCTGAGTATTTTGGGAGTAAGAAGAGGCTTGCAATTGTTGGATGGCAGTATCATGGAGGGTTGTTGTTTCCTCTATGTCATCCATCCTTACTGCCATCGTCTGGACACCTCTCCTGAGCTCTGTGATGGCTGATGTAAGTGTGGCTTTAATATCTTCTGCCACAGTTCGCAGGTCTTGCATGTTCAGTGGTTGTGGGGCACAAGATTCAGCAGCTGAGGATTGAGGCTGGGAGTGAAAAGATCTCCAGTATACTGTGGCTTATCTGTGATCCGGAGCCCCTGGGAGAGCGGGATCTAGCTGGGGAGGAATCCCTCGGGTTTTTCCCCATGTTCGGCGGTGGATGGCTTGCCTGGGCTTCAGCTTAATCTCCGTGGATGGGAGCTCGGGAATCAAGTGTCCTTCAAGGTCCAGCACCAAACCACGCCCCCCACTCTCCGGTTTTAGTAAATCGACCCCTTTGTATTTCTTGTGTGTGTGAATACATGCCTTCTTAGCTGCACCACCGATCACAATATTGCGTGTCAAGTACACTGGGTAATGAGAGGAGTAGCCAGTGTCACTGAAAGTCATTTTTAATTAAAAAAAAAAGTATTATGAACGCATATGCAGTAAAATGGGTAAAATTATTTTATAGTCCGAAGTATGTCAAGGAAACGAATGTGGAAAGTGTGATCTTGTTGCTGTTACTGTTGGTTTAGTGACCAACCAAGAATTTAAACTTATTTTAGTATTACCCCTCCCCCCCCCCAAAAAAAGTATATATATTGCAGCCTACAAATCTTTAGATGTGGTAGCTGCATTCGTTTTATTTATTTATTTTGGATTATCCCTTTATTTCACCTGGTAATCAGGCCAGCTTATTATAAATGTTTGTTTTTTGGGTTGTAATACCACTTTAGTTTACAGTGTTAAGCTCCAAATAAAGCAAATACAGTAAATCTCATGAAACAGTAATGAAAAATACCATCCCAAACCAAAAATATAAATACATGAAAAAGTATTCACTTCACATGATTCACCAATAACATGGTTATAAAATGCTAACAGTGCAAATTTATAAAATTATCAATTTACCATAGTATATAAATCAAATAATAAGATGCTGTATGAATATTAATGCAAAATGCTCCAGTGCAAATCAGTTCATATAAAGTCCTCAGTGTCCAAACAAGTCCTTGTGTTAGCAAAGGTCCTACAAATTGCACTAAGATGGGCCCAATGGGGCGCATGCGTGGCTACTGGAGATGGCATATGTCTGAACAGGGAGCTCTATCGCACCTCAGCCATTCCTGGCTCCTGCTCAGTGTCCAAAGCACACAAGCAGCATGGGGCATTTCATACTGACCTTCTGTCACCCTGGGCACTTCATGGGCAAAATCGGGCAGCAGAAACCCTCACAAATCTGCCAATGGAGTTAAAGATTTGGTCAGGATCAATAGTGTCCTCAATTCTGAGAATTAGTCAGATACGTATCCATCGTGCCATACTATCAGGGAGGAGTGTGATTGCAGCAGGACAATGACCCCAAACATACAGCCATTTTCAGCGTTAAGTCCCGATGTGGCCCTTAATAACATCATGAAGTCTGTTTGGGATTACATGAAGAGACAGAAGGATTGGAGACAGCCTATATCCACAGAATATCTATGGTTTGTTCTCCAAGATGTTTGGAACAACCTAATGGCCGAGCTCCTTCAAAAACTGAATGCAAGTATACCCAGAAGAATTGATGCTGTTTTGAAGCCAAAGGGTGGTCACACCAAGTATTAATTCGTTTTTTTCTCTGTTCGCTTACGAGGAGGTAAGAAGTTCTCTGCCTGCTCCACCTCCTTCCTGAGTCCTGAGCTCTGCTCTGCCGACCTCCACCCTGTGCTCTGTGTGCACTGTAACCTGCAGTGGCTGTATGGCATGAATGTTGTAGTGCTTCTGCTGGAAGGGGTTGAGTGTGGGGGGGGGGGCAAGCCCCATACACACGGTCGGATTTTTTCAAGGATTCTGTCCGATCGGACAAGGTTGTTGAAAAATCAGACCGTGTGTTTATGCACCATCGGACAGTGTCCGTCGGATTGTCCGACCGTGTGTATGCACCAGTCCTATCTCCTGCTGGATAGATTTGCCGGCAACACGGTCCGATTACACCAAATCCGATCGTGTGTACGGTTGTCCGAAGGACAAAGTGCTACGCATGCTCAGAAGAAATTCTGTGACGGTAGCGCTCGGTCAGGTAAAACTACCTTTCCTAATCGACACAGCACATTCGTCACGCTGCAATGTTAAAATGTCTTTAATGCAGCGCATTCTCTTTTTCTTTACAATGCAACAAGAATGACATGTTTTAGCTGCTCCTATTCACCCGCACTTCTCACAAACTTAGTTCTTTATTACTTTTCAGCATTTATACACTACATGTTTATTTTTACTCAGATCGTAAAAGAATCTTTGTTATATTTTTAGCATGATTTGTCTTTTTTTTTTTTTTTTTTTTTGGGAATACATATTTGAAGGAGATTTTTTTTTTGTTGTTTTTTGGAGGGGGGTTGTGTGTCTCAACTTAGCCAAACCACATTATTAACATTTGTATTTGTTGCTTAAATTTACTAGGAGTTTGTTGGTTGTTGGTGCCCCTTGTTAATTCTACTTTAGGATTAGTGAAATGTACCTGCCTACTCAAAGAAAAACGGTCATTGTAGAAAAGTAAAACACAATAGTCAATGATTATTTCAAATCCAAAAAACATTTATTTAGGTCTCAGCAACAAACCAAAGAGGAACGCAGCCATGGTGAAACTTGGGGAATTTGCAAAGCCTTGGACACCCACGGCAACCATCATTTTTCAAGTTCTGAAAATTGGGGGCCTGAGGAGTACCTATCTAAATAATAAGGGAATGCAATCTGGTCCTGAAGTCCAAAACATCCGGAACTGCAGCAGATGCCATCTAGGTCCCCAGGCTCTGGTCCTACGAGAGGCTCCATCTTCTCTCAGACCAGACTGAATCAAGGTCATCACTCTCTTGTCTTCCTTGTACTCTTCCTTCCACGCCGTGGTGCTGGTGCTGGTGGGGTGGCAGAAGGAGGAGGAGGAGGCGGAGCAAGGTCACTCTCGCAAACATGTGTGAGGGGAGTCATCTCCCCAGCCATCCCCTCATTTAGGATTTTGAGGATGACATCCTCACACATGCTGCGTTGCCCCGCCTCCATACCCGTCATTTTAGTGCCAACCAAGGAGGCAAAGGCCTCCTCATAGGTGGGTGTGGCATATAGGGAGGCTGAAGCATCTCGGATCAGCTGGAGCGCTGACTCTCCCACCTCCCCCATGCTTTTCGCCCTTCTGTAGGGAAGGCGGAGGGGAGGGACTTGGGAGACAGTCAGGCTCCTACGCCTACCCCCCTGTTGGCTGCCACTAACCCCTGCCTCCTCCTGACTGCCACCTTCCACAGCCACCTCCTGGCTGAGGTCTTCCTGTGTATGAAAAAGGGACATAGTTTCAGTTATTTGTTCATCAAACACACACAATTCTCATCTAGTGACTGTTGCAAAATGTTTACAAATAGAAAACCATACAATTCTCAGCCCTGCAGTTTAGATTCTTCCCAAAAATGTCTCCAACACCACTGTCTGTTGATATGTCAATCACGTTAGGAACTAAGCAATTGGGGATCCTGAATTAACTGAACATCATTCATTATTCCCAAAAATGGTTACAAAACTACTATACCTGGAACAAGCTGGGCTCCTGCACATCTTCCATACTGGAAGGCCCAGGTTGGTCCTCGGAAGCCTCATCAGGGGTGGCGTGCGTGGAAGGACGCGTGCAAGGAAGAGTTGAGAGTGACTTCCTGACATTAGCCTGGTCTTTGAGAAAGTGGAGCCTCTCATAGTACCAGAGCGTGGGGACATAGACATCAGCTGCTGCAGCTCCAGATGCTAGGGACTTCCGGACCTTATTGCGCTCCCGGAAATAGGTACTCCTCATGTTATTAATCTTGACTTGTAAGTTTGCCACGGTTGCCATGGGCAGGTTTGGCTTTACAAATGCCACAAGTTTCAGCATGGCTGCGTACCTCTTTGGTCTGTTGCTGTAGTCGCGGTGCTTTGCTAGCCATAATAGGGGAAATTCCCTGTATTTATCAATGAAGAGGGGGAGAAAACTCACGTCGTAGAAGGCCTCCATCACCTCTGCAAGACACAACACCACACAAAACAATATAAATAATGTCAGCCTAAACTCTCCTAATCTTCTCCATAAAGAAGCCTCAAGTTCTAATCAGTCTAGGCTAGTTATGTACCTTTGTTTCTAGCGATCGTCTCGTGCGTGAGCTTTCTCTCCCCTCGTCTCCCAGATCGTGGCTACGACACAGGCGTGTGACGTTTTATATACAGTGCGCATGCGTCAAACTCCGCCCGCCCCTGACGATCTTTCTCGTCTATTCCCCACCCCTTCTCTTTACGGCGCAGTGGGGAGAGCACATGGCGGGGACACAGCAGGTGCGCCCCAAATATCCCACCAACGAGGAGGAGGACGAGGAAAGTCCGGAGGCACAAACGTCCCGATCCCGGAGCCTGAAATTCAAGGCCTCCAATATGTCATTTGGAGAAATGTTGGAGATGGTGGACATATTAAAGAGGAGCGACTATGATGGGAAGTATGGGCCTTACCTCAACCCCAATGTCCGCAAGGCCAAGATCATGTCTAAAGTTGTGAGAAGGCTGTACAATCATTTTGGGGTACAACGATCCAAGGAGCAACTCAGGAAACGCTGGTCAGACCTGAAACTGAGGGAGGCCGATCAGTACAGAAAGATCAAGCGAGTTCTTCAAAAAAGTAAGTAGTTGTGTTTTGTGTTTGCTTTCTTGCTTGCATACTGCTCCATGTGGTTTGATTTTTACAAAGTTGTACATTCCAAAATGGCCACTTTCAGGTTCGTCTGTGCATTCGATCGTACTCAGCCTCGATCTTTCTGCCACTGTCATGTTCGTGTGTGTGTCCATTCGATCGTACGCAACCTCGATCGTTCGGCCACTTATAATACGAGGTTTGGTGAAGTTTTTATTGAAAGGAAGTTTGTTCTCACTAGAGATGTCATCAAGAGCGTAAACCAAATTTAGTCAATGTAAAAGAGAGGTCACTCAGTAGCTGTTTACCCATCTTGACTCTAGAGCACTAGTGCTGGTACACCCAAACCCCCTTTTTATTAGGCTTTTCCACACATGTGCTCCAGTGGATACTAGATGGGGGTCTCCATCACACAGACTTCTACCAAAAAGCTAGTAAGTTTAGCACCTTTACAAAGTGACTACATTCATGTAGTTGGCATTTGTAACTGGCCAAACAAAAATAGTGTCCGTCACTTTCAAGCAATGTTTGTCATTTCCTATTTCTGCCCTCAATAGATTGTGTTGCTAAATCTTCCTTTTGTACATTCTCATAGGGCAGCGAAAACTTGGGCCGTCTGAGGAAACCCCAAAACCAACACCTCCCAAAAAAGGGGAAAGAGCAGAAGCAAAGGAGGAGGAGGAGGAAGGAGAGATCATCGAACTTGGAGAACTTGTCACCACAACAGGTGAGTGTGGGAGAACACAGCTACTGGTAAGCTAATCAATGTATGGCTGCCTCATTTCCAACACCCGATTTTTGTTTGTTTGTGGTTTTTTAGGTGACGTGGATGTTGTGGAAGAAAAATCGCACTTTACCACAGAGAGTGCCCACGTACTCATCGGGGAGATAATGGTCTGCAATAGAGATCTAGATTACTTAAAGCAAAACATCAATGATGTTCAACAAAAATTGAAGAACATCATTGATGTTTTAGGAAAAATATGAAAACGCACCAAGTAATTAACACACATTTGTGCCTGCTTCTGAACACATTTGCAACTTAAGAACTGTGTGAAATTTGGAACATGCACACATTGTGTCCACATGTGCTAGCTCCCATCATGGTGGATGAATGCCAACGTTTTTTTGGGGGTGCAACCACTTTACGAACTACGAAAGTGGTTGTGGTGAAGGGGTTGCACCCCCAAAAAACGTCCATTCATCCCCATGATGGAAAATGGCACTTTTGAAGCTTCTAGGCATGTGTTTTACCATCTAATGACCATTTTCATACCCAAATTGTGTGCATGTTCTAAATTTCCACTTTCCAGGGGTGACCCCCCATGTGATGAAGGCAAGATCAAACACACTTTGAACATATAGTCATGTCTGATCTTGTCTTCACTTTACAAAGTTGAACTTTCCTAGTTCATAGGTTCTGTTTTGCTCCATGCCTGGTTTTACCAATTGCGGAATGTTTGTAAACAATGTTGTAAATAACCAAGATGTTGTCAGTTTGGGCAAGAAGATTGTAAACGCACTTGTGAATGTTTTCCAAGTAAACTTTTTTAATTTTCTAAATGTGTGGCTTCCTTATTTAAAAAACACAATGCATTATGTATGTCAAATGTAAAGGATATGGGGGGCAATGGGTGTTATTTACTAAAGGCAAGTCCACTTTGCACTGCAAGTTTCTTTTCCAGGGCACTTTTTCACTGCACTTGTAGAGCATAGTGGATTTGACTTATGTAAATGACACCCACAGTGCTTTGTACGAAAACACGGAGCACAGCATTTTTGAGAATACACACATGTCTGACCTGGTGATGAAAAGGAGTATTTTGGGTGTCAGTTATGCAGTACAAACCTTCTCTAGACCAAAGATTAGGTATCAAACACACAACATGAGAATAATCTTTTTGGGAAGAAGAGACTGTTACCTCCTTTTGCCCAGAAAGTGCATTCCCACTGTCGAAGGCAAAGGGAAAAAATTTCAAGGTAAAATAAGCTAAAAAGAATACGGAAATGACAAGAAATCATAGGTTGGTTGAAAAATAAGATTTATTAAAAAATGCCTCTCACACATCGTCAGGCAGAGCAATGGCCCCCCTACCCACAAAGTAGTCCATATATTGCTCGCGGACCGCGCGGGCATTTAGAGGGGGCAAGCCTGGACGTGCCACTTGAAGGGCTGTGAGGTCAGCATTTGGAGGGCCCTCCACATCTGGGCAAACGGGCACCACATAGTTCCTGTTATGTCTTTTGAAGAAGTTGTGCAATATGCAACAGGCAAGAACTATGTGGTTCAGTTTGTATTCCGCCAAGTTAATTGCCGTCAAGAACAGGCAGAAGCGGCTGGCCAGGATGCCAAAAGTGTTCTCCACAACTCTTCGGGCTCTGGACAGCCTGTAGTTGAAGACCCTCTGGTCTGGGGTGAGGGTCCTCATCGGGAACGGCCTCATCAGATGGGGAGTCAACGCAAACGCTTCATCTGCGACAAAGACGAAGGGGAGTCCTTCTGCATTCTCCTCTGGAGGTGGCAAGCACAGACTGCCACTTTGGAGACGCGAGTAGAACTCCGTGTGC
Organism: Lithobates sylvaticus; assembly: GCA_028564925.1. NCBI lineage: Eukaryota > Metazoa > Chordata > Amphibia > Anura > Ranidae > Lithobates > Lithobates sylvaticus. The sequence continues at coordinate 110,169,477 of CM053027.1, forward strand.
GCAATGGCACCACCATCCGAGATCCGGCCGTTCATCCCCACGTCCACATACATAAATTCATATGTCGCCGACACCACCGCCAACATCACTACACTATTAAACCCTTTATAATTATAATAGTTGGACCCCGAGTTGGGCGGTGGGACGATGCGGACGTGTTTCCCATCAATTGCCCCTCCGCAGTTAGGAAAGTCCCAACGGCTGGCAAAGTGGGAGGCCACAGTCTGCCATTCCTGTGGCGTGGAAGGGAACTGTGGAGTGAAACAAGAAAAACGAATTAGTCACTTTGCACATAAACATTGCAAGCAGATTAGACAATCAACATCTTGGAACAAGAGCATTGTATAAAATTGGAGGCTGGAAAGTATTTGCACAGAAAAGTAGAGGCTCCCCTTCACAGATTACTCACCCCCCATCAATCCCCACACCTCTGATGGGCCATTGGCAATAACTAGGGTTTTGGGGGGGGGGGGGGTGTTGGACAGGTAACCCTCTGCACTTCATTGATTGGCAAATGGCTCAATAATGTGTGCTAGTTTGGGCAGACCCTCTGTACTTAACACTATTGGCAGCCCCCAGGAAAGGTAAACTAACATTTCAAACCCCCCCCCCCCCCCCAAAAAAAAAAGGAAAGCACATTGTGACATTCTGAAATTACCAAGCAAGCTAATAGGAGGGAAAGAACACAAAAAAATAGGAAATGGAAAGTATGGAGGCAGCCCCTTGCACTACATGCTTTGCAGAATTCATCCCTAAAGATGCCCACTATAAAGAGGTAGGTATATAGTGTGTATTGACCTTGGGAAAGCCAGCAGATAGAGGATTGGTACCATCTGACAGAGCAGTTGGGGGAGGGGGTTCCTAATGAGTTTGCCCCCCCCCCCACCAAAAAAAAAAAAAAAAAAAGGGGGCTCTACATGAAGTAAACCACACAGCAAACATTTGTGCATATTTTAGGGGGTGTTTGGGGGCAAACAATACTATGCAGCAGACAAAAGACATTGCTTAAGTGACTAGGCCATAGGTGTCTATTGGGGCAGAAGAGCATGCTGGGGAGGTAAGTGAAGGGAAAAATGCATGAAGGAGAAAAGGGGCACAGCATATTAGAACATATTGCAATCATGGTAATTAGGGAAGGAGGTCAAAAATAGAAGACATTAGCAAACAGAGCATACATAGAAGGGAATAGTAAAGTAGAAATGTTACCTTAATATAGTCCTCCTGCAGGACCTGGATGATGGCAGAACAGGTCTCTGGAATAATGATTCCCAGGGCCTGGGGAGAGATACCTGAAGAGAACTTCAAATCCTGAAGACTTCTCCCTGTCGCCAAGTACCTCAACGTGGCAACAAGCCTCTACTCCGGAGTAATGGCTTGTCTCATGCAGGTATCCTGCCGGCTGATAAAGGGGGTCAGCAAAGCCAAAAGACGGTGAAAATCGGGGTCCGTCATCCAGAGAAAGTTCCTGAAATCATCAGGATTATTCTCCCGGATCTCACGAAGCAAAGGCATGTGCGAGAATTGGTCACGCTGAAGCAACCAATTCTTGGTCCACATACTCCTCGTCACTCTGTTCATGGACGGGTCTTGGGTCAAAGCTAAAAGCCCGACACCAATTCCGCGTACAGCACAAACTCGGCGACGAGTACGCACGGGAAACATCGCTCACAAGGTCACAAAAGGTCGGCTGGTCAGAACGGACAAACAGAAAGCACCGATAAACAGCAAGGCCTGAAAGAACGAAATGAATACCAGAAACAAGCAGACAATAAGCAGTGTAAATCAAAGCGTCCTATATCAAGATATAGGCCGCAATGACCAACAAATGCGAACTGACTACACGCACTAATAAACAGATACGCACGACAAGCACAAACTGAAGAGCAGTAACGATCTGAGTCAGAAAACTGAGAAGCGCGAATCTTAAGTCACCAAACTTCGACTAACTCGCGATACACGGGATCAGCAGAAGGAGCCCAACGGGTGCCTGACGTGGATCAGCAGAAGGAGCCCAACGGGTGCCTGACGTGGTGCTGAACTTCCCTTTTCTAATCTCGTGGAAGACGACTTACGTCACGACGTTCTTGCAGACCGGATATTCCGACAACGTAGTCCGACCGTGTGTACGCAACACCAACATCGGACAAAGTACGACGGACAGGATCCGACCGACATGGTCCGCGGATAGTCCGACCGTGTGTATGGGGCTTTAGGGGGTACTGTCAGGTAGTCTGTATGGGGCCCTAAGATTTCTAACAGCCTCAGCACCTTGTTTCTATCTCTTGATATTTTTGTGCACTGGCTCTGATTTCTCTGATTGTTTCCTGGTTGAAAATCTAAATAAATAAAAATACTAATAAATAAAAGACAATCCTGATTGAAGGTCAAGTAATCACACTATAAATTCAGGGGGACCCCAATGGTGATGAATTCACCTCAATATATTGACCACTTATATTACTAAGATAGTCAAAAACAGCATAGATGTGAAACACTCCTTCCCTCCAAGTGGAAGTCAATGGGACCAAATGTAGTCACACAAAGCCCTCCATCCCAAGTGTCCTGCAAGTTTTAGGTAGGTTGCCTTTTTATAAAAGCTGATATCTGGTGTTTGTTGGAAATTTTTGCTAAGAAAATAATTTTATGCCCAGCGCTTGGGTGTATTCTGCTATTTTGATACAGCAAGTTGTACCAATAGCATATTGTAATGCTAAGTGCAGTGATCAGTATATCTGCTATACTCACTCATTTTTATCACAGAGACTGGTAAAAAAAGGTTTGTAACCACTTCCCATCTTTAGGCCTTTTATAAGCGGCCTAAAGTTGAAGTGGTTATACCTGGATCATGACTACAGCTAAAGAAATGTTCCCAGAGTAATTTTTTAGCCCCAGCGGTTCTCTTTCCAGCAAAAGTAATCCAAGCAGTTGTACAGTGGCTGGATTACTCTTACAGGCTGTGGAAGGGGGTCTCCCACACTGCCTTTACCGGGCTCACCTGATGTGAGTGACAGCATCCGGTTTCGGGCACACAGTGAGAAGGTTTGCTTTTGTTTCTCCCGCTGTGACATCAGAAACCAGAAGCAAAAAGGATTTTGCTACTTTTGGTTTCAGTCTCATGTAAACAAGCTGGATTGTAAAAGCATCAGATCAAAACTATTTTGGTTTATTCTGATGCTTTGGAGGCCAGAGGATAGAAATGGGGTCTAATAGACCCCATACATACACACATAAAAAGCACCTGTCACAGCCCATGCTATCACAAGGGATGTTGTTCATAGCAATAAAGTTTATATAAAAATGTAAAGGTACAGTGTTAAAATAAAAAAAACAAATAGTGCAAGTGCAGGGACATGCTCATAGGAAGAAGGATCAGAGTAAGAGAGAATTGCTCATTAGGGTGCTGCTTCTATTTTCACTGTCCAGTTGCAGGGTGGGGTGAGGAGGAGACTGCAACAGAAAAAAAACAGGTCTTCTCTACTGTAAAACTGTAAATCTCAGAACTGGAAATACAAATCCCTTGGCAGGTAAAACAGCTCAGCTCCTTTATGTGTATATACAGTAATTTGTATTTTAGTTGATTTTCTAGAGTTCAGCTTTAAACTTTTTCTACTCTGGCCTCCCATGCTAAGCCTGGCTGATATCTAAGCATCTTCTACTTCTAATATTACCCCAAAAACCAAAAATACTGCTAATTTAACCACTTAACTAACCACTTAAAACATTAAACACAGGCAGCACATTATGGGGTGTATCTTAACCTGTTAACAACCGGCCCATAGCCGAAAAACGGCTACAGGGCGGTTTGTTAACTCTGGGAGGGCGTACAATGACGTCCTCCCAGAATTCCGCTCATCCGAGAACTTCTGATGACAGAATGACAGCACGATCACATGTCAACAGACCGACGTGAGTTCCGGTTCCTCCCTCCCCTCTCCGTCCAGTGTGAGCGGAGAGGGGAGAGATCGGTGGCAGCAGCGCTGTGGGCTGCATGTGTAGTGCCCACAGCCTGCTCAGTGACAGATCCATCCATCCCTGCTCTGCATACCCAGCCATACCCAGCAATACTCTGCATACCCAGCCATACCCAGCAATTCTCTGCATACCCAGCCATACCCAGCAATACTCTGCATACCCAGCCATACCCAGCAATTCTCTGCATACCCAGCCATACCCAGCAATACTCTGCATACCCAGCAATACTCTGCATACCCAGCCATACCCAGCAATACTCTGCATACCCAGCCATACCCAGCCATACTCTGCATACCCAGCCATACCCAGCAATACTCTGCATACCCCAGCAATACTCAGCATACCCAGCCATACCCAGCCATACCCAGCAATACTCTGCATACCCAGCCATACCCAGCCATACTCTGCATACCCAGCCATACCCCTCCATACTCTGCATACCCGTCCATACTCTGCATGCTCTGCATACCCGTCCATACTCTGCATGCTCTGCATACCCGCCCATACTCTGCATACCCGCCCATGCTCTGCATACCCACCCATGCTCTGCATACCCGTCCATACTCTGCATACCCGTCCATATTCTGCATACCAGCCCATACTCTGCATACCCGCCCATACTCTGCATACCCGCCCATGCTCTGCATACCCGTCCATACTCTGCATACCCGTCCATGCTCTGCATACCCGTCCATGCTCTGCATGCTCTGCATACCCGTCCATACTCTGCATACCCGCCCATACTCTGCATACCCGCCCATACTCTGCATACCCGCCCATACTCTGCATATCCGTCCATACTCTGCATACCCGTCCATACTCTGCATACCCGTCCATACCCTGCATACTCTGCATACCCGTCCATACTCTGCATACCCGTCCATACTCTGCATACCTGTCCATGCTCTGCATACCCGTCCATACTCTGCATACCCGTCCATACTCTGCATGCTCTGCATACCCGTCCATACTCTGCAAACCCAGCCATACCCAGCAATACTCTGCATACCCAGCCATACCCAGCAATTCTCTGCATACCCAGCCATACCCAGCATACTCTGCATACCCAGCAATACTCTGCATAGCCAGCCATACCCAGCAATACTCTGCATACCCAGCCATACCCAGCCATACTCTGCATACCCAGCCATACCCAGCAATACTCTGCATACCCAGCCATACTCTGCATACCCAGCCATACCCAGCAATACTCTGCATACCCAGCCATACCCACCCATACTCTGCATACCCAGCCATACCCCTCCATACTCTGCATACCCGTCCATACTCTGCATGCTCTGCATACCCGTCCATACTCTGCATGCTCTGCATACCCGCCCATACTCTGCATACCCGCCCATGCTCTGCATACCCACCCATGCTCTGCATACCCGTCCATACTCTGCATACCCGTCCATACTCTGCATACCAGCCCATACTCTGCATACCCGCCCATACTCTGCATACCCGCCCATGCTCTGCATACCCGTCCATACTCTGCATACCCGCCATACTCTGCATACCCGTCCATACTCTGCATACCCGTCCATACTCTGCATACCCGCCCATACTCTGCATACCCGCCCATACTCTGCATACCCGCCCATACTCTGCATACCCGTCCATACTCTGCATACCCGTCCATACTCTGCATACCCGCCATACTCTGCATACCCGTGCATACTCTGCATACCCGTCCATACTCTGCATACCCGTCCATACTCTGCATACCTGTCCATGCTCTGCATACCCGTCCATACTCTGCATACCCGTCCATACTCTGCATGCTCTGCATACCCGTCCATACTCTGCATACCCAGCCATACTCTGCATACTCTGCATACCCGTCCATACTCTGCATACCCAGCCAAACTCTGCATACCCAGCCATACTCTGCATACCCAGCCATACTCTGCATACCCAGCCATACCCTGCATACCCAGCTATACTCTGCCTTCCCAGCCATCCATACTCTGCTTACCCATCTATCCATACTCTGTATACCCATCCATCCATCCTCATCCATACTCGGCATACTCATCCATACCCAGCCATACTCTGCATACCCATCCATACTTAGCCATCCCAGCCACCCCCATCCATAATTAGCCATACCCTGCCATACCCAGCCATACTCAATCATACTCAGTCATACCCAGTCATACTCAGCCGTACTCTGCCATACCCATCCATACCCTCCATACTCAGCCATACTCATTCATACTCATTCATGCTCAGCCATCCACGGCTCATCTATCCCCATACCCGTCCATACCCTGCATACTCTGCATACCCGTCCATACTCTGCATACCCGTCCATACTCTGCATACCTGTCCATGCTCTGCATACCCGTCCATGCTCTGCATACCCGTCCATACTCTGCATGCTCTGCATACCCGTCCATACTCTGCATGCTCTGCATACCCGTCCATACTCTGCATACCCAGCCATACTCTGCATACCCAGCCATACTCTGCATGCTCTGCATACCCGTCCATACTCTGCATACCCAGCCATACTCTGCATACCCGCCATACTCTGCATACCCACCCATGCTCTGCATACCTGTCCATACTCTGCATACACGTCCATACTCTGCATACCAGCCCATACTCTGCATACCCAGTCCATACTCTGCATACCCGCCCATGCTCTGCATACCCCCCATACTCTGCATACCCGCCATACTCTGCATACCCGTCCATGCTCTGCATACCCGCCCATGCTCTGCATACCCGTCCATGCTCTGCATACCCGTCCATACTCTGTCCATACTCTGCATACCCGCCCATACTCTGCATACCCGCCCATACTCTGCATACCCGCCCATACTCTGCATACCCGTCCATACTCTGCATACCCGTCCATACTCTGCATACCCGTCCATACTCTGCATACCCGTCCATACCCTCCATACTCTGCATACCCGTCCATACTCTGCATACCCGTCCATACTCTGCATACCTGTCCATGCTCTGCATACCCGTCCATACTCTGCATACCCGTCCATACTCTGCATACTCTGCATACCCGTCCATACTCTGCATGCTCTGCATACCCGTCCATACTCTGCATACCCAGCCATACTCTTCATGCTCTGCATACCCGTCCATACTCTGCATACCCAGCCATACTCTGCATACCCAGCCATACTCTGCATACCCAGCCATACTCTGCATACCCAGCCATACCCTGCATACCCAGCTATACTCTGCCTTCCCAGCCATCCATACTCTGCTTACCCATCTATCCATACTCTGTATACCCATCCATCCATCCTCATCCATACTCGGCATACTCATCCATCCATCCTCAGTAATACTCATCCATCCATGCTTAGCCATCCCATCCACCCCCATCCATAATTAGCCATACCCAGCCGTACCCAGCCATACTCAATCGTACTCAGTCATACCCAGCCATACTCAGCCGTACCCAGCCATCCCATCTATACCCATCCATACTCAGCCGTACCCATCCATACTCATTCATGCTCAGCCATCCACGGCTCATCTATCCCCATTCATGCTCATCCATGCCACTACAGTGCCTCACAAAAGTGTAATAGGTAGTCAAATTAGATTTGAAACTTATGTCCCTAGAACACCTGACGGCGCTCCCTGCATGTTGGTCCTCTGTATGTGGCCACGCTGTGGAAAAGTCTCACACATTATGTATCGCCATACTCAGGAGGAGTAGGAGAATCTATTTTGGGGTGTAATTTTTGCCATGTACATGTTATGTGTTCGAAATATTGTGTAAATGGACAACGTTGTGTAAAAAAAAAAAAAATGTGGTTTAATTTTCTTTACACATTTTCCAAAAAAATTACATGTTCAAAAGACTCGATATGCCTCATAGATTATACATTGGGTTGTTTTCTTTCCAAAATGGGGTCATTTTTGGGGCGTTTCCATTGTCCTGGTTCTCCAGGGCCTTCAAAAGTGTAAGAGGTAGTCAAGAAATGATATGTGTAATTTATGCTCTAAGAATGCCTGATGGCACTCCCTGCATGTTGGGCCTCTGTATGTGGCCACGCTGTGTAAAAGTCTCACACGTGTGGTATCGCCATACTCAGGAGGAGTAGTAGAATGTGTTTTGGGGTGTAATTTGTGCTATGCATATGCTGTGTGTGAGAAATAACCTGCTAATATAACAATTTTGTGAAAAAAAAGAAAAAAGAAAAGAAAATCTTGATTTTGCAAAGAATTGTGGGAAAAAATTACAACTTCAAAAAACTCACCATGCATCTTACTAAATACCTTGGAATGTCTACTTTCCAAAAAGGGGTCATTTGGGGGGTATTTGTACTTTCCTGGCTTGTTAGGGTCTCAAGAAATGAGATAGGCCGTCAGTACTTCATGTGTGATCAATTTTCAGAGATTGGCACCATAGCTTGTGGACTCTATAACTTTCACAAAGACCAAATAATATACACCGATTTGGGTTATTTTTACCAAAGATATGTAGGGGTATAAATTTTGGCAAAAATATATGAAGAAAAATTACTAATTTGCAAAATTTTATAACACAAAAAAAGAAAAATGCTTTTTTTTTTTACAGAATTTTCTGGCTTTTTTCTTTTTTAGCGCAAAAAAAAAAAAAAAAAAAAAAACAGCGGTGATTAAATACCACCAAAAGAAAGCTCTATTTGTGTGAAAAAAAGGACAAAAATTTCAAATAGGTACAGTGTTGTATGACTGAGTAATTGTCATTCAAAGTGTGAGAGCACCGAAAGCTGAAAATTGGTCTGGTTATTAAGGGGTCAAGTGGTTAAGGTGATTGTAAAGGCTAATTTTTTTGTTTTGTTTTTTAAAATAACAAACATGTTATACTTACCTCCTTTGTGCAGTTGGTTTTGCACAGAGCAGCCCGGATCCTCCTCTTCTTGGGTCTCTCTTTGCTGCTCCTGGCCCCTCCCTCCTTTGAGTGCCCCTCAGCCAGCAGCTTGCTACAGGGGGCACCCAAGCCGCATCAGAGCTCGGTGTATACATTCAGATATGGAGCCCAGACCTTGCCCTGCCCCCTCTCTCCCCTGATTGGCTGACTGACTTTAATTGAGAGCCGTGGGAGCCAATGGCGCAGCTACTCTGTCTCAGCCAATCAGGAGGAGTGTCCTGGGGATGGGTGAGGGGATTAGGGACATTGTTGGAGAGAGAAGGGGCACAGGTAGGTAATGCATAGAATGCATTAAGATAAATGTTTTTACAACACCTTTAAAGTACAGGATACTCTGTATATGTTCAGAATGATTGTATGTTTCATTGTTACATTGTTACGTGTTATGGACTTGTGTCCTTTTTATGATTGTATACAAATAAACTGGCTTTTGCCCATTTTAAAACTTACTCTCATTTATGATCTGCCTTAAAGTGTAATTCTAGACCTGTAAAGAAAAAAACAGTATACATACCTTTTCTGAAGCTGATCTGACTCGGTCTCCAGCGGCAGAAGCTCTGCAGAGGACAGTCAAATGACTGTGAAATGAAGTGACGTTACCCATAGAGTTACTATAGGGCTTCCGTTGTCGGATATGTCCTCTGCACCCGCCTCCACAGCGAAGCCGCGGCTGACAGCTCAGCGTGGGATCAGGTCGGTCGTCTGCAGAAAAGCTATGTATACTGACTTCTTATTTACAGGGCTAGATAGGTTAGTGTTAGATCATCGATATCTGTAGATGCAGGGATTTTAGTTTAATGCCTTGTACACACGGTCGGAACATTCTGACGGATTTTGTCCAAAACTTGTGTTGCACACACACGGTCGGACAAAGTTGTGGGAAAATCCAATCATTCCGAACGAGGTGACGTACAAAACGTACGACGGGACTACGTAGAGGCCAGTAGCCAATAGCTTTCGTCTCCAAATTTCTTCTGAGCATGCGTCCGTGTGTCGGAATTTTCTACACACGATCGGAAAAAGTCTGATTGGATTTTGGTGTCGGAAAATTTTAGATCCTGCTCTCAAATTTTTTCCGTCGGAAATTCCGACAGAAAAAGCCCACACGATCGGATTTTCTGACAACATAATCTGATTGGACTTTCTCCATCGGAATATCCGATCGTGTGTACGGGGCATTAGGGTGGACTTCTACTTTAATGTCTGCTGAGGGCTGTTTCTTGTGTACATGTGTGCACACATTTGGATATTACTCTGCCTGCAGTTCTTTCTGTCAACTTTTAACATGTCCTGTTTAAAACTGCCCATCACCCTATCCTATTCATACCACATAATGCCCACCATGTGCATCCTTTCCTCTGCTCTTCTTTTGTTTTTCAGCTTTTCTACTGTCTACCTTCTCTGTAATACTCTTTCAGTCAATCCTTTGAATCAACAGTTTAAAAGAGACCTATGGCTTTAAAAAAAAAAGATGACTGCAGCGCCAATCTCAACTGCAGCTGTCCCCCACTGCCTCTGAGACCAAGAACTGAGCGATCAAATACTGCTGATCACTCAATTCTCGGTCTTCAGCCTGCAGACAGCTTGTTACTGTCAGTCAACGGCTCTCTGCCCTGCCCCTCCAGTTCTCATGGGAGCACTGGGTTGTGGAGGGGGTGGAAGTGGCTAGCTCAGTCTCAGGCCAGCTACTGGTCCAGGCATCTGAGTGGATCTTGGCTGTAAAATCGTGATCTTTTCAGAGCCTGGACTAGTTGAGTGCTGTCAGCCAACAGCATGATGTCAGCTGAAAATGAGTCACAGGAGTGCAGAATGAACTGGACACCTGTGATCCATAGGAGAAGCATAGCCAAAAAAGCTTTGGCTATACTTCTCCTTTAAGCATGGCCCTACATTAGTAGAAAATGCATGCTATTGGCAGCCACGAATTGATGCTCTTCATATACTCTATTGATCTGAATTCTGTTAACTTTTTAGCTCACATGTATACCCGCAGAATCTTCCTATTCACAGTTTGAGAATAACTAGCCTTGGGTGGTTGGAATGAGAGCACTTAGTTCACAATCATTTACAAATTACTCCAGCTCTTAGTGGAACCCCCCATTAAAAAAAAATTGTACAGGTGTAAATTATTTTTAAAAGATACATTTACTAAAAAAAAAAAAAAAAGAAGAAAAGAATAAGATAATCACATTTTTAAAATGTTACATTTGTGAATTAAATAGATGATGATGGAAAACTTAAGTCCAAAAAAAACACATTCATAAGAATCATAGATGTGTGTAAAGCTTAGTTATGTCTTTATTAATTCCCAGACTAAACCTTGACTATAACAGTAGAGAGGAAATGTTGAATTGTCTTAATAATGAGTATGTCCTTTACATCTATTATGCATTTATGTTACATTTTAATGTCCTTTATACAGAAATGTTTAACTGACAAAGATCCAAAAGAAATCAATCCATACAGACACATCTTGTAGGAAATTCCTAAGAAACAAAACATTTTATAAATGTCATTGGAATTCAGCAAAACATAATGTCCTTTTTATTTATAACTGTTGATTTGCAGCCGGAGATAAGTGTCCTAACTTAAATGTTCCGGCCAGGAGATATAACTGCAACAATAAAACATGCTGCACAATGCACAATGGCTGCAGTCTTTGATAATTACCAGCCATGCATAATTAATTACATCTTTAACATATTGCTTGGCAGTTGGCAACCAAATTGCTTACCAGGGAACGCATGGTACTTGGTACTGTATACAGATTTTTACGGGCCCGTCTCATGTTCCAAAAATAAATCTTTTCTCTGTGTTTGCAGCCTTATGCAGGCCAACAAAATAAAATAAAATGGTTATTTCATTCTTTTGTGTTCACTTTCAGTAGGTTGAATGATTTCAAAATGCTGCTGTCCTTTTTATGTGTTGAGATATACATTAATGAAATATATTGTTTTTGTTCGTATTTTTCCTTCCTTTATCATGGTCAGCACAATAAAATGGTTTTCCTTTTTTACATGGTCAGGTACACATAAAATACTTCATATTAATATTATGCTGTAAAAAACACTTCCAGTGCTAATAGGTCTTCCAAGGTGTGGAGTAACAGATATCAAATAAAATGCCTAGCTCTAAGGAAGGGGGTGCGCCCCCGAAACACGTTAGCTGTACTCTGTGTTCTGTGCATGTCCATGCATTGTTTTTATGGCCTTTTGTCAGTTGTATTTTGTGAGTACCCACTTTTGTATAAAACATTTTTATTATTAAATTATCTTTGGTAATGCACTAGGTGTGCATGCCTTCCATTTCTGTTTTTCTTGTAATATTATGTTGTCTCCTATCCAGTCACTGAGTGGCACCTTAGTTTCCTTTTTACATACAATGCACCTGTGCTAAAAAAAAAAGAACCTAATGAGTCATTCCTTGTCAAGTTACCTCTATTGAAGCTTGAAATTTCAACTAGACAAATGGAACCCTTAAAGCAAGCTTGGTCTGCTCTTCTGTCTCTATAGCTAGCCCACAGTGCTATATGAATCCTTTGTAACAGACAAAATGGTTATTTGTGTAAAAAATATAGTTTTCATAGTAAAACAAAAAAGATAAAAAAAACACATTTTAAATCCTATAAACTTGGGGGGAAAAAAACGTATAAATAAACCTTTTCGTTTCAGGAAAAACACTTTGAAAACCTTTAAACTCCTTTCAAAGCAGAACTCCGGGTAGTCATTGGTAGACATTGCCCCTTACTGTTACATCACTGCATGACACTGTATTGATGTAGGTAGAAGACATCACCCATCGCTGGATAGCAAGAGTGGATTACCACCGCTGGAATATTTTTTTTAATTTTTTTAATTTTTAATAAAGAACTTTTCCCAACGGTGTCAGTGTGTTTTTTAACTATTTTTGACATTTTTGAAATGGTAGGGGTACTTTTGTACCCCTTTACCAATTAAAACAGGGGGGGTGGGATCTGGGTGTCCCATTGTTTAAGGGGGCTTCCAGATTCTGATAAGCCCCCCGTCCGCAGACCCCCACAACCACCTGCCAGGGTTGTGGGGATGAGGCCCTTGTCCCCATCAACATGGGGACATGGTGCTTTGAGGGGTCACGGACCCCCAAAGCATCCTCCCAATGTTAAGGGCATGTGGCCTGGTACGGTTCAGGGGGGGCGCTCTCTTGTCCCCCCTCTTTTCCTGAGGCCTGCCAGGTTGCATGCTCGGATAAAGGGTCTGGTATGGATTTTTTGGGGGAACTCCATGCCATTTTTTTTAAACTTGGCGTGGAGTTCCCCTTAAAATCCATACCAGACCTGAAGGGTTTGGTATGGATATTTGGGGGGAACCCCACATAATTTTTTTTTATCTGACCCGGGGTTCCCCTTAATATCCATAACAGACCTGAAGGGCCTGGTAATTGAATTTAGGGGGAACCCCACTCATATTTTTTTTTTTTATCAATGACTTTCAATGACTGTTCTCTGTATTACGGGAGCTGACAATTCATTATAGCCGCGAGTGCTTTTAAAATACTTTTTTTCCTGCAGAAATTACACTTTGTGCAGGGACAGTTCTAAGCACGGGAAACATGCGCCCCTTTACAGGTATACTATACACACACCCCAGGTATGAAATTTAAAGGAATATTACACTTTTATTGTTTCACTTTAAGCATTATTAAAATCACTGCTCCTGAAAAAACGTCAGTTTTTAAAAGTTTTTTTTACATTGATTCATGTCCCCTGGGGCAGGTCCCAGGTCCCCAAACACTTTTTATGACGATAACTGGCATATAAGCCTTTGAAATTAGCACTTTTGATTTTGAACGTTCGAGTCCCATAGACTTTAATAGGGTTCTAAAGTTCACACGAACTTTAGGTCTGTTCGCAGGTTATGGTGCGAACCGAACTGGGGGGTGTTCGGCTCATCCCTAATGGAGACAGTCGGATTGGCTCAAGCTGCAGAGAGGCATCAACAGAGACCAAAGAGCAGAGGAGGGGAGGGAGTCAATCTCAACGGCTGTAAATGTTTGAAAATACACAATGAATAAAACCTCGCTCCTCCTTAACATAAAATACCATTCTAGCTTGCAATCCCATAGATACTCACCACCAATAGGCTAGGATAAACAACAAACAACAACAATGTTTTACTTACCTGCTAGGGGTGTTCCCGCACACAGAAGTATTTTTTGACCTTCATGCATAGAAGGTTTGAATGTAGAAAACCTTAATTCCTTTAGTTACTTTAAAGTGTAACTGAAATCAAAAAGGGAAGATTTGCTATGCTGTAGGGAACATATAGAAATGTTAATTGGTAGCAGTACTCTGAAAATGTACTTTTCTGACTTGAATTTCTGCTGAAAATAGCAGAGCACTTTCAGGTATGCCTAGACACCATACCTCCCAACATTTTGAGATAGGAATGAGGGACACCTACTCGAAAATGTATGTAGGCATAGGACACGCCCCCTGCCACACCCCCTTAACCTCCCTGGCGGTTTCCCGAGTGTGGCTCGGGGGTTAAATTTCAGTACTATTAGTGGTAACCCCAAGCTACACTCGGGATTGCATTGCAGGATCCTGGTGCTGTGTACTTACCTTGTCCCCAGGATCCTGCGATGTCCCCCCGCTGTGTCCGTGGGCTCTGTCCTCCACCTGAAGCCTCTGTGTGCAGGGCTCCATTTTCTACGAGCGTTGCGACGCACGTGGGCAGAGCCCGGCGGCAAATAAAAAAAATAAAAAAATTATAACACATACAGTACACTGTAATCTTACAGATTACATTACTGTTTGAAATCATTTCACATCCCTTTTGTCCCTAGTGCTTGGTCCAGTGCCATGCATGCAGTTTTATATTATATATACTGTTCTTTTTACCTGGAAACTGGAGATTGTCCATAGCAACCAAAAAGTGTCCCTTTACGTAAAAGGTGGTTTTAGACCAGCTAGAAAACAGTGATAGTAAATTAGAACACTTGCAGAATTGAGCGATAGTTAATCGTGGGGAAATTAATTTTATTTTTATTATATTATTATTTTTGATAATTATTTATATTTATTTATTATATTAAAATTTATGATTTTGTGTTTCAAACTTTATCATACCCGGGATTTCTACTAGACTCTTGTTTGGACAGATTTAAGTGTGTTATTGCTAAGAATTACAGGCCTACAATATAAAACGCCAAATTTCTATGCAAAATAATTATAACCGCTTTGAGAAGCAAAAATTTGACATAATCATACCGCCAGGGAGGTTAAAGGAGAATTAACAAAAAAAAGGTTAATTAAATCCACAAGAGTTTTTTTTTTACCGCTACTATTCCTTTATATTGGCTTTTAAAATTTACAATTTAGAATTTGGATGAAAGGTTTAGCACTGGGAAATACTTTTTGAAAGATAACAAGTGCATTTTATATAAAACTACCGTATATGCTGACCCGAATATAAGCCGAGGCACCTAATTTTACCACTAAAAACTGGGAAAACGTATTGACTCGAGTATAAGCCTAGGGTGAGAAATGCGCAGCTACTGTAAGTGTAAAAGAGGGTCAACAATGCCCATTTGCAGCCACACTGTGCCCATTTGCATGCCTCACTGTGCCCATTTGCAGCCATAGGTCCCCCGAACTTTAAACTTGGTAGCTAAGGGTTCCTAGATGCGCCCTATCTGCAGCCAAATTTGGGGTCTCTGGACCCAAAGGGTCCTGAAATGACATTGCTGCAGATGGACACAGTTGACCCAGTGGAACTATCACTAACACATATCCAAAGATGGGGTTCTTATCACCAAGTGGCCCCAAGATACGGGGCCCCACAGTCGGTTTGGCAAACGTCAAGCACTTTTCTGCAGCAGAGAATGACATTTTCCGAACCCATTTTGGGGCCTCGTATCTCGGGGCCACTTAGTGATAGGAACTGCATCTTTGGATATGTTATAGTGCTGGTTCTGGTGCTGGTTATAGTGCTGGTAGTTTGGGGTTCCTATCACTACGTGGCCCCGAGATACGGGGCCCCAAAGTCGGGTCAGGAAATGTCATTTTCTGCTGTAGAAAAGTGCTTGACTCCAGTATAAGCCTAGGGGGGCATTTTCAGCACAAACAATGTGCTGAAAAACTCTACTTATACTCGAGTATATACGGTATATAGATCAGACCAAAATGAGGCACAAATGAGGGGGGGAGAGGGACAGAGGGACATTGCTCCAAATCAGGGACAGTCCCTCGAAATCAGGGACAGTTGGGAGCTATGTAGACACTCATGGCTGTATATCAGCAGAATGACTCTAAGCCACTACTGACTCTGACTGCTACTCTCAGGAGAAATGACTGAGGCCCTGACATGAGAAAGCAAAGTGCTGCCTATTCCAATATGTTGCTTTGATATGGAGATCAAATGCAGAGCAGGGAACGGTAAGCTAGTAATAGAGAAATATCAGCAGCAGGGAGACCACATACAATACTGGTGACTAGTCCTTTGCCCTATGGCTTTGTTTTTTTCATCACAGTTTCCAGAGTAAAGTTCTTCTCTCAGTAATGCAGAACATATGCTTTTTAATGTGTGGGTCATAGTTCTACTTTAATTCTATATGGATTTTTGAGGTATCTTTACTGGAAATGACACAGAATACAGACTTTGCCTCTATAGTTCCTGCGTGGTAACATTTCACTATTCACACAAATGGTTTGCCCCCTTTTCAAAGTCACATTCACAATGTCTCTAGCTTTATATAGCATGTGATTTTTAAAGGCAGCATGGAACAAATAATGATTTTATATGATGTGTGCACGTACTGTATGTTTGCAGCTACCTTTTACTTTATGAAAAAGCTTTCTCCTTCACTTTCAACCCAAAATAAAAAATGTTTCCTTACTAAAATATGCCACAGAGATGCTCTATGTCACTAAGTAAGCTTTCCTGCTAGGATAATAGCTGACTCACACAGTTCATAGTAAGTATTAGATAGGTGTGCCACCCTTTGCTGAGCCAGTCATGCTGAGTTAACACACACCAGTTCTGGTAATTCAACCACCTGCGGGGACAGTGGGAGAGCATTATCTTCCTCTCCTTCTGAAGATCATTGCTCTTGATATAATTAAACATGTCTTACTCTTTCCTGCCATAGTAGCAAACGTGTTCATGTACTGCCAAATTAAATTAAATGTGAACAGTAAAAAAAAAAAAAAATTACATATATATATATATATATATATATATATATATATATATATATATATAGCACTGACCCCCGAAGGAGCTGCTGGTTTTATTTGGCTTACCGTTACCTCACCTGCTTGCTTCTCTGTCTTGGGGATCCCGTGGAAAATGGCCCAAATAATGTTGAAGCTGACACTGAATCCTCTTTTGGGTTATTTATTTAGAAAAAAAGACAAAGTCTCTTAATGAAGGGTAGAGGGTTAGGGGTGAGTTCAGGTACTTAAATTGCAGGGTGAAGGTATTAGAAGAATCCAGAGGATAAAACTGTTCCACAAACTGAATTCAACAACCCCCGGATAGACCTCTCTCACTAGGCCTAGCAGCCGGTGGGATGCTCGGTAAAGTCTCTGCCACAGACTTGTAAGTTACACCTTGAGCATTACTGAGGGATTTGGATGAATTTAAAGAACTGACATACGGTACCAGTTTCTCTCAGCCGATCCGCCGATACTGTATGAGTGTTGATCCAGGTTGCGTCCTTTAACTAAATCTCCAGGCTCCTCCAGAGAAGCCAGCCTTGCGCATGGCCTTCTCCTGAAAGAGTCCTCCCCTGGGGTTCTTCAGTTACTGGGCCTCTTCCTTCAGATGTGATGGCATCCCTTCAGATGAGTATAGCACAGCACACGAAACCACCTAAGCCTGTATCTGCCCTAAGGCCGTGTTGTCAACTAAGGCAGCCAGGAATTAGCATGTGTGTGTGCTATGTGAGTATAGCACAGCACACAAAACCACCTCAGCCTGTATCTGCCCTAAGGTCCTGTTGTCATCTAAGGCAGCCAGACAGCCATCTGCAGGAGTTAGCGTGTGTGTGTGCTGTGTGAGTATAGCACAGCACACAATAAACCACCTCAGCCTGTATCTGCCCTAAGGCCCTGTTGTCATCTAAGGCAGCCAGCCAGCCATCTGCAGGAGTTAGCGTGTGTGTGTGCTGTGTGAGTATAGCACAGCACACAATAAACCACCTCAGCCTGTATCTGCCCTAAAGCCATGTTGTCATCTAAGGCAGCCAGCCAGCCATCTGCAGGAGTTAGCGTGTGTGTGTGCTGTGTGAGTATAGCACAGCACAAAATAAACCACCTCAGCCTGTATCTGCCCTAAGGCCCTGTTGTCATCTAAGACAGCCATCTGCAGTTTGTGTGTGTGCTGTGTGACTCCAGCACAATATACACTACCCACTACAACGTCTGGAAGACAGATAAGGAGAGGCAGACAGTCCCGAGCCAAGAAAACAGGGCAAGCAGGCTCTGTGTCTAGAGACAACAGTACTGGTCGTGGACGTGGTGCATCGTCATCAGCACGTGGCCATGGGACACGCTTGTCCTTCTTTTCGGCAGCTAGACATGTTGAGCCGCATCATGCCGAAGGCTTGGTAGAGTGGATGACCAAGCCCTCCTCATCCTCCTCATCCTCTCTCACCCAGGCTCAGGGTACTGGCAAAGCAGCTGCCAACGCGTACTCAATGTCATCATCAGGCAACCCTTCCCTAGACCCACCATGTCCTCCTGAGGAGTCCCCCGAACTGTTTGAGCACAGTGTTGGTACATGCTCCAGGAGGATGCTTAGCGTTTTGAAGGCTCGGATGATGATACCCAGCTAGAGGAAGGCAGTAGCGTGAGCGCAGAGAGAGGGGATGCTCAAGGACAGCAATCTGGCAGTCATGTTCTACCAGCTGCAGCTTACTGCCAGGTTTGCTCCAGTGGTGAAATGGGAGGGGATGATGAGGTCACTGACTCCACGAGGGTGCCTGAATGGAGAGAGAAGGAGGAGGAGGCGGCACATCTCTAACGAGGCAGGATGCCCTCCTGGGGCCAGCTTGAGGCCAGCACACCAACTGAATCACACCGCAGAGCTCCGCCTGTGCAGGGCGCTGCCTCTGATCGTTATTACAAAAGTTCTTTGGTGTGGGCCTTTTTTGAGACGAGTGCATCAGATCGCACCACTGCTATTTGCAACATATGTCTCAAGCGTATCTCGCGTGGCCAAAACATCAGCCGCTTGGGCACCACAAGCATGACCAGACATATGTCGACCTGCCATGCAGCTCATTGGCAAGCGCACATTAAAGCGGTTCTGCACTATCTGTAGTGTTTTCCTATCTTTAGTGCAGTGCAGTAGATTATGAGATGTAAATCAGGTACTCACGTGTCCCATTTCTGTGACTCTCTGCTGCCGGTTTTCGTCATTTAAAATAATTTTTAAAAATCTGTCCTGCTGGTTGCCATCTTGCCTGTGGACATGTGAACCCACGCAGGCACTTCAGATGGCCTAGCATGCACCGTCGTTACTGCGCCGATCTCGCGCGTGCGCAGTAACGGCAAAGAGTAGCTCACGTTCCCAGACATCTTCTCGCGAGATTTCGGCACATCTGCTGACATCTCGCGAGATTTCGGAAGATGTGAACGAAATCTCGCAAGATTTCGGAAGATGTGACCGAAATCCGCGAGATTTCGGAAGATGTCCGCACTGACTCCTGGGATCAATGACACCAGATCCCAGGAGACAGTGCGGCGTGACGACGATTGACGCAGAGACCCCGCCCACCACCGCAGAGACAGAGGAAAAGAAGTCAGCGATTACAAGGTAAGTGGAAAAAAAACACACTTCATTTAGTACTCTTTGCCTGATTTACTAAATGAAATGTGTGCAGAACCGCTTTAAAGACCCACACCAAAGACCTCATCAGCTGGGATCTCCAACCCCACTATACCTTCAGTCCTCTCTGAAAGCTGCACTGAGAGGAATGAAGGTTTAGAATTAGGTGTGTCACAGCCAAGTACTTGCGGGCACTCTGCTAGCAGTACACCGACGTCCGATCCTACCAGGCAAATTTCTCTGCCCCAGCTGCTGGACCGTCTAAAGAAGTTTACTCCCAGCCATCCACATGCCCAGCGGTTGAATGCTAGCTTGGCTAAATTGCTAGCACTTCAACTGCTGCCTTTTCAGTTGGTAGACTCGGCCTTCTTCCGTGAGTTTGTTCAATGTGCGGTTCCTCAGTGGCAGGTTCCCAAATGCCACTTTTTCTCACGGAAGGTGATTCCGGCTCTCGACTGGCATGTGGAAGGCAAAGTCCATGCCTTGCTGGACAGGGCAATCAGCTTTAAGGTGCATCTTACCGCTGACTCATGGTCCAGCAGGCATGGACAGGGACGTTACCTGTCTTTCACGGCCCATTGGGTCACTCTTTTGGCAGCTGGGAAGGATGCAGGACAAGGTGCAGTAGTGTTGGAGGTTGTTCCGCCACCACGCCTCCAAAATGCTACTACTGGTTGTGACACACCTCTCTCCTCCACCCCCTCCTCTTCTTCTTCCTCCATGGCCTCTTTGAGTGCTCTGTCCTCGGAACCAGCGGTGCTCTGTAGGCGTCCAAGGGGCTATGCAAGTACGCAGGCAAAAAGATGCCATGCTGTGCTTGCGCTGGTGTGTTTGGGGGACAGGAGCCACACTGGGGCAGAGGTTCTGTCAGCTCTGCAGGGGCAGGCCGAGAGGTGGTTGACGCCACGCCAGCTTAAGCCAGGAATGGTGGTTTGTGACAATGGCACCAACCTCCTCTCCGCCCTGCGTCAGGGACAGCTGACCCATGTGCCCTGTATGGCTAACGTCCTTAACCTGGTGGCGCAGCGGTTCTTGGGCAGGTACCCAGGCTTACAGGATGTCCTGAGGCAGGCCAGGAAAGTCTGTGTGCATTTCCGCCGATCATATAATGCCAGTGCTCGGCTGGCTGAGCTGCAAAAGGAGTTGAATCTGCCCAAGAACCGCCTTATATGTGACATGCCCACCAGGTGGAACTCAACGTTGGCCATGCTGCAGGGACTGCACACGCAGCAGAGGGCCAACCAGGACAGGGTCAGGAGAGCTCGGATTTTTTTCCCCACGCCAGTGGAGCATGATCAGGGATGCATGCACTGTCCTGTCACCATTTGAGAAGGCCACGAGGATGCTGAGCAATGACAGTGCATGCATCAGTGACACTGTACCTCTTGTCCACCTGTTGGAGCATACGCTGCGTGGGATAATGGACAGGGCACTTGAGGCAGAACAGAGGCAGGAAGAGGAGGACTTCCTTGCCTCTCAAGGCCCCCTTTATCCAGACATTGTTCCTTTTCTCCCACCCATCACACAGAAGAGGATGAGGAGGAGGAGGAGGAGGATTGTGTCAGCATGGAGGTGGAGCCTGGCACTCAGCATCAGCAGCAGTCTTTTAGGGATGATTTACAGTCCCAAGAAACGTGTACGTGGCTGGGAGGAGGTGGCTGTGGATCATGTCGTCCTCAGTGACCCAGAAGACTCCGGACCGAATGCCTCAGCTAACCTACGTTGCATGGCCTCCCTGATCCTGCAAAGCCTGCGGAAGGATCCTCGTATTCTTCGGATCAAGGAGAGGGACCCTTACTGGCTGGCCACTCTCCTTGATCCACGGTACAAGGGTAAGGTTGCGGACCTTATCTTGCCATCGCAGAGGGAACAGAGAATGAGACATCTCCGGGAGGCCTTGCAGAAAGGTCTGTGCAACGTGTTCCCAGAGACTGGGAGGTTACAAACTCCTGGTCCTGGACGACGAGTTGCTGAGGCTTCGGTCAGTAGCAGAAGGAGCGGTGGGGAAGGTGGACGTCTGACCGTTGCGTTCAGACAATTTTTTAGTCCGCAGCCCCAAGGTATGATCGGTTCCAGCAACCATCGCCAGCGTCTGATATACATGGTGCAGGAATACCTATGGGCAAGGTCAGACTTGGACACCTTTCCCACCGAAAATCCTCTGGCTTACTGGGTCTTGAGGATGGATCACTGGCCAGAGCTTGCACAGTATGCAATTGAGCTACTGGCCTCTCCTGCATCCAGCGTTCTTTCGGAACGCACATTCAGTGCTGCTGGAGACTTTGTCACCGATCACAGGGTGCGCCTGTCCACCGACTCGGTTGATCGACTGACCTTCATAAAGATGAATCAGTCTTGGATTACCACCAGCTACCAGGCACCTGAAGCTGATATAACAGAATAATTTATTTTGAAATGTCACATCCCTTCAAGACTGCCTATGCTGATGCTGAGTGTCCTGTTATGTTGACTGACTATCCTCTTCCTCCTTAATGATCCTGATGATAGATTGGAAGAACATTTTTGTTTCTGGGTGCCACCACCAGTGGCTAAAGCCCAATTTTTCAGCCCCTGTTTAAACAGGGGTGTGTAATTACAATTTTATATGCAATGCTTTGGTCTGATTGCTGTGCTCAGAGTACAGTATCTGTGAGGGGTTGCAGTGTTGTGGCACCAGCACCAGTGCCTAAGGCCCAATTTTTCAGCCCCTGTTTAACTACTTGCCTACAAGGCACAAACACCCCCTTCCTGACCAAGCCATTTTTCAGCTTTCAGCACTGTCGCATTTTGAATGACAATTGCGCGGTCCTGCAACGCTGTACCCAAATAAAAAAATTTTCCTCACAGATAGAGCTTTATTTTGGTGGTATTTGATCACCTCTGCGGTTTTTATTTATTGCGCTATAAACAAAAGAAGAGGACAAGTTTGAAAAAACATAATATTTTTTACTTTTTATTATAATTAATATCCAATTTTTTATTTTTTTAAACAAATTTTTTCCTCAGTTTAGGCCGATACGTATTCTTCCACATATTTTTGGTAAAAAAAATCGCAATAAGCGTATATTGATTGGTTTGCGCAAAAGTTATAGCGTCTTCAAAATAGGGATAGATTTATAGCATTTTTATTATTATTATTTTTTTACTAGTAATGGCGGCGATCTGCGATTTTTATCATGACTGCGACATTGCGGCGGACATATCGGACACTTTTGACACATTTTTGGGACCATTCACATTTATACAGCGATCCGTGCTATAAAAATGCATTGATTACTGTATAAATGTGACTGGCAGGGAAGGGGTTAACACTAGGGGGCGCTGCAGGGGTTAATATGTTCCTTATATGAGTGATTCTAACTGTGGGGGGGAGGGGACTGACTGGGGAGGGGACCGATCAGTGTCCCTATGTACAAGGGACACACCATCGGTCTCCTCTCCTCTGACAGGACGTGGGGCGGTGTGTTTACACACACCGATCCACGTCCTGCTCACTTACCGGGCAATCGCGGGTGCCTGGCGGTCATCGCGGCCACCGGGCACGCGCATCAGGTCCCCAGCTACGCGGCGGGCACGCGCGCGCGCCCGCGCGCCTCCCGCGCGCGCGCCTCCCGCGCGCCCCCTAGTGGCCAAAAAGCGAGCGCCGTCATATGACGGCGGCCCGCCACAGTAGCTGCACCGCTCCACCGTCATTTGACAGTGGGCGGTCAGCTACTGGTTAACAGGGGCGTGTAATTACAATTTTTTATGCAATGCTTTGCAACAGGTCTGATTGCTGTGCTCCAAGTACAGTATCTGTGAGGGGTTGCAGTGTTGTGGCACCAGCACCAGTGCCAAAGGCCCACTTTTTCAGCCCCTGTTCAACAGGTGCGTGCAATTACAAATCTTGATCTAATAATTCACAGCAGGACCCATTCCTGTGCCCACCAAGAGTAACTGTGAGGGCTTACAGTGTTGTGGCAACACCGTCCACCACCACCACCACCAAAGGCCCAATGTTTCTGCCCCTGTTCAACAGGTGCATGCAATTACAAATCTTGATCTAATAATTCACAGCAGGGACCATTCCTGTGCCCACCAAGAGTAACTGTGAGGGCTTACAGTGTTGTGGCAACACCAACATCTAATGGGGAAAATTTCTGTAGAGTATATACGGCAGGCCCCTACTTTCAAACATCCAACTTAGAAACGACTCCTACTTGCAAAACGGAAGGAGAAAACAGGAAGTGAGAGGAAATCTACCTCTAGGAAGGGAAATTCTATCCTGTTAGATTTAATTTGGGAAAAAGGTATCTCCTCTCTACTGATGCTTTATCACCAATCCTTGTTTCAATAAAAACCCCACTTTACCAAAAAAACATTTGTCATTGGGACGGAAAGTGAGGTGAAATGTTCTGAACAGGTACACAGACAGCAAAACAAATGTTACAGGGGTGATAACCCCTCCCTATGTTCTCCAAAAAGCTTAAAAATAGATTTTTTTGGATGGAGCTACACTTAAAAATTTACCTGTTCAAAATTACAAACAGATTCTACTTAAGAACAAACCTACAGTCCCTGTCTTGTTTGCACCGCCTGTATACTGCTGTTCAGAGTATATAGGGTTGTAGGTATAGGGTTTTTTATTTTGGGTGCAGGGTTCCCCTTAATATCCATACAAGACCCAAAGGGGCTGGAAATGGGCTGGGGTGGGGGGGGGTGATGGGGTAGCCAAGCCATTTTTCTAAAAGATTTTCATCCATATTGCCAGGACAAGACATGACATTAAAGCCGCATGCAGTTTTAAATGGCTTCTTTTCTTCCTTTACAAATGTCATTTTTTGCAGGGACAGTTCTAAACACAGGAAACACATGCCACTTCACAGGCATACTTTAGACACCCCCCAGGTACCATATTTAAAGGAATATTTCACTTTTTTTTTTCACTTTATGCATCATTAAAATGACTGCTCCCGAAAAAACGTCAGTTTTTAAGACTTCTTTTTGCATTGATACATGTTCCCTGGGGCAGGACCCGGGTACCCAAACCTCTTCTATGACATTAACATGCATATTGGCCGTTATAATTAGCACTTTAGATTTCGAACGTTCGCGTCCATTTTAACTAATAGGGTTCGAATGTTCGCGCAAACTTTCAGTCCATTCGCAGGTTCTGGTGCGAACCGAGCCCGGGGGTGTTCGGCTCATCCCTAATCCCCACATTAATCCTCCCACTATCCTGTTCTTTTATAACCTACTTGTTCTTTCTTACCCGTTTTACTAAATGAAGCTGTGAATCCATTGAGAAGGGAAAACAAATAGAAGGACTGGGAGTAACCATATTTTTTGGAGCATAATGACATGACATGACAGAAAGCTATGGAAAGACTATGATCTTGGGGCTATGGGACCACCACAGATCAAGCCAGAGGTTACAGAGAATTCTAGGCCCTGAACTTATTTCTGGGCATCAGTTAGGAACAAATTGAGAAAGACACAAGAAACAAATATTTCAGGTTTGTGCAAATACACTATTTTAACAAGTTGTTTTAGAATGTTTGCTTTGAATGACAGGTAATCAACAAATGTAACCAACCCCCTATTGTTGATTGGTGTCCATTATTAAAGTATAAAATGGCTAGGGCGGGAAATATGGCTCTAGAAAAAAAAAATCTATTTATATAGTCATTAAGGGGCTGCTTCTACAATCCGCACTATGAATTTCTGCTGGAAATCTGGCCATATCCATGAAACTCAAAAGTTGCGGTACCTTAAACTCTTATTAACAGAAGTCAATCTGAAATAGTTTTAGGAGGAAAACTGATATGTTGTGATGATGCAATATGCTCTTCCATATGTTTTAACACTTTTTTCAACATCTTTTCCATCTGGTTCAGGGAAATGTACAGAGTTTTAATGGTTCTTTCCAGGGTTATTAAACCAACAGCTGTTGTCATTAATGGAGGACACTCTTTATTGCAGAGAACAATTGCTGATAATAAATCTACCATTGCCATACTGTATATCTCTTTAATAGCTATGCCATTAGCATCAAGACTGAGGTTATGTGATCTGTACATTTTAAGGGAGGGAAGCCATACTTATATCATTTATTTTATTATCCTTATAAATCTCAGGCAGTGCGATTGCTGATGAAGTCTAATATTTTTCAGCACCATCTCCTTTTCTTCAATTTGGCCCCTGCTGACACCTCCATGTAGCACCCTTTGCAGTGTAATTTGTTTGACAAATTTTAATTAAGCTATTAAACAGAAGAAGTAAACTGAAGGGTGAATCACATCGTCAGATTAAACACTAACTTCTTAAGAGTTTGTCCGCATAAATAAAAAAGTGACGGTAAGTTTAATATCCAGTTTGTTTTTTTATTACCATGAGCGTGTGATCTCTCATTCTAATGAACATTGTAAATGTATGCTTCAATAGGCTTTATATCTAATTAGCCATTGCCCACTCCCATGGCACTAGTGTTTATAACACCATGTAATGACTTTCAGTTACTTTTGCATTGTGATTTTTTTTTTTTTACAGACCTATAAAAAGAGCACAGTACACAACAATAATAATCCTTGCTCTACTGCGTTTCATAATATGAGATAATTGTATTTTGTTTATTGGTAGCTTTTCAAGTTGGAGACAGAGTCTTTCAACCTTAGCAGCATTACTTTGCACCGTGTCGGACAA